>JBCEWB010426023.1:0-20217 GCA_039654565.1 Peronia peronii | reverse complement strand
TCGACTTCTCAAAACTGGCTTTCAAGAAACACTGACAAGCACGACTGATTTGACTGACCGAATGCCGGCAAGTGGAAATGTGTATAGGGTATTATTGAAAAGACAAAGGCCAAGCCATCCTCAGATGTGGTTTACGGAGTAAAGAGCCTTTCAGCCTCCTCGGGGGTGCTTATCTCGGCTGAATCCTCTGATACTGTGGTTGTGTGGCTATAAATAATGATGAAATCGTGATAGTCTCACACATGCACGTAATAGGTGTCACCCTTTCACGGTACATCATGCTCGATTGGGGCCACGAGCGACGGGTGAGGTGTGAAATGGGGAACGGTGCATTATTTCAACACGCTTGCGCCTCAGGCCTTACCGCTGGGCAGTACAGCACATTGCGGGCACTGGTATACTTGACTTACCCACGGACAAGATTTCTTTGTCGGGGCCTGTTGTGTCATACTGCTGGGCAGTACAGTACATTGTGGGTACCAGTAGGTCTCCTTGACGCACTCAGGGATGATTTATTTGTTGGAGGGAACTGGTTTGGTACCCGAGTTTGGTCTTGGTTACGCTTAATATGAAAGAAAAGTGCGATCGGGGAAATGATAACCGTTCGTAATAAGCGTAATTTTCGTATCGGCCCATCGTTTTATTTCTTTGTAAGCATAAGAAATTACATAGCAAAAAAACGTTCCCAAAGATTCTTTCTTAATAACGCAAGTTTCTTTTTAAGCGTTTTCTTACTAAGCGTTTTAGAGTGTATATGCTATCAGAGTGTCTGAACTGAGAAAACTGAATTTGTGCAATATCTATGACCTACATAATGATCTGATCTCTGCCTGGAACTTTAGGACATCCGTCAAATGAGAAATCCGGCTACTTGAAAACTGAGATGTTGCTTCAGACCAGTCTTGCTCACCACCATTCCCTTTCTCTGTGAATGGAATGAAGATATGTAAATGCTTGAAGTAAAATGAAAATGCACAATCATTCCACCCTACTCAAGACATTTTTTGAGCTTTTGAGTAATGATTGATGCCAACCATGCTCAGCATTACCAGACCTGCCACTTTGCGAATCTGAAAAATCAGTATCTTGACTCTTAAAAACCTTAATTTGGCCAAAAAAGTTTGAATCATATAGAACAATGTGCTAATATTACAGCTAATTATGTTCCAGTTTAAAATCTAGATCTAGATCCATATAAAAGTTCTGATCAATGAATAATCTTGTTTGGGCTAGTAATCCACTACTTCTGAAGTCCAGCGATTTAGATACCGCATAAACTAGATCTATAATAACAATAACCCACCAATTTCTGACAAATACATAAAGCAATAATATTAATAAATGAAAGAAATTATAATTTAGCCACATATTAACTCATTACCCGTAATTTTCTGGTTTTGCCGGAATTAATTCCCTTCATAAATTTGTTAAATTGGGGTACATATCAATAGTAGCGACTCCCGCTAGTTTCATTTCTTTTTCAATCGCAAAACTTTTCAGTGTTGAAGTGGTTCCATCTATGGCCATGTACCATGGGAGTTTTTGAGGCTAACCGCACGTCAACTCAGCGATCAAGTCAATTGAGAAAATTCTATGTGATCAACACCTTTCTACATATCTTATAATTTTTATTCCATGTAATGGATACCCATATATATATATATCTCATACAGTCCAAACAAGTCTTAAATGTCACTTCTATATAACTTAACATCTCATGCCTAAAATGGAAATAATGTTCTACTTTGAAAAATTTTCAGCATACTTACTTATACAGAGTATCTTATTCAAATTCATTTGTAAAAACTTTAAAACTTCAGTTTGGAAAACTTACCTCCCACATAGCTATCTAGAGCAATTTCCAAAGGTTTTCGTATTGCATCTCTCAACTCTGACTTGTACTTTTGAACTGAAAAGAAACAAAAAAGTTCAAATTTTCATTTTTCCAGGCATAAATGAAGAAGTAAATGAAACAAACAAAAAAATGAGACTGGAACAATGACTTATTTATTACACTTCCATGGGCCTTAAATAAAATTTAGTTTTATGATGTTTTTTATACCCCCGTCTTAAAATAACATTTTGTAATTGAAGTATTTGATGACAAATGCAATAAAAAGATGGCTACTAGGAAGCAATTACAGTGCACCCCTGATATATCGACATGAAAGGGTCCAGACATTTTGTGTCGATATAAGAGAACGTCGATATAAGAGAAACCTCTTTAAGATGGCGTTCTTTTGTTGCAAAGGCGGGTACTACAATAAAGCAAGTAATAGTCCTGTATTTTGACGTAAGGGGAAGCAACCATGCCCCAATTGAAATACTGATAGGATTTCCCTTGGTCAGAAAAAAATTGACAAAATTGGCACCCGTCCTTTTAATCTTTTAAACTTTTTGTTATGATTGTTTTGCCCTTAAAAAAGGACCGTAGGTAGCTCTTGCCAGAACACAGACGACAGGGATTACTGCTGATCACTGATACAAGTAATTCCTAACAGTCATATGAAAAACGAGACCAGTTCACTGCACAAGTCAGACTAGGTCTAAACAGCATGTGGGTGGATGCATAAATGTATATACACACACACACACATGACAACCACCTTCCCCCTGCTGACTGTAATCCAAACTAGACAGAAGCCTCTTTGTTTCCCTTTCAGCGGAGCACCGGGTCACACATGGTTTCGTTAATCTATTGTGCCCACCATTCCTCTCCTTACCTTACCCAGCATGTGATACACAAAGGGCATACGGCTTGCCTCTTACTTCTAGTTCGACTGAGCAGGAAAGGATGAGACAATTTCTTGTGCACAAAAATAAGGCCTACACATTTAGCGAGTTTGATCGACCTGTCGATATGTCAAAAGGAGAGGATGTCGATACAGAGGAATCTATTTACTAACAAATGAAGAGGAAAAAATAGTACTTAGTAAATCATGTCAATAAAGGAGAAATGTCTTTATATGCGATGTCGATATAAGCGGTGTGCACTGTATATGGCATCTATGAACATATCATTGGTAGCATGACCGACTGATGTATTGCAAGATTTCATGTTCTGAATAAAATGAACTTGAAATTTCTGCTTCAACTGATAGCTTCTCGCTTATTTCTTGGCCAATTTTTGCTATTTTTGCTTTTATATGCTCACTTAACTCTTCTTGTCAACTCTTTAAAGCCCAAGTTTTTTTCCTCTATCTGCCCTGGTTTTTTCTCTGGATGAAAAAGAATCACATATGGCATTCTAAGTCCATGTTCTGATGATTGATACTATCATTCAAAATATAAGTGTTATACATCAAATTGAAGGAAATTGGATGGGCAAGTGAGGAAACCAATTCTCAAACAAAGCAGCAACAAAAAGAAGTATACAAAATTATCAACTCATCCCATGTGAGTGTTGAACAATCTATTTATAATCTAGATCTAGTTTGATAAGTCTGCTATATGGATCACTATCACTACTCAAAATGATGGTTTCCATGGAAATGATGGCCATCTTGAAAATAAACACTTATCGTAGGGTCTTAAAATTTCAAAAACTACTTTATCTACAGGGTTACTTATGTGTTGAAACTTAGTTTAGGGTCATATTGAGGCAACAAGGTGGTTAGTTTTGTCCTTTTACACTTATCTTTATTTATATAAATTTTTCAAAAACTGACACTCAATGCTAACCAATAAAATACAGGTTGTAAAAAAAAAAAATTTTCAAATTTTTTTACTACTGAGTACAATCATACCAAATAGACTATTGCCCAGACAATAATCAGAGAATGTGCGTGCCAAATTTGAGCCCTATTAAGTGTATATTTTTTGAGATTTTAAGACTTAAAATATTTTTAAAAAATAAAAAGTAAAATAAAATTTGAAACAAACTATCTTTTTTCTCAGAACATTTTTAGTGCTAAAGTTGAGAATTTCTGAAATTTGTTGGAAAACCGAATAAAACAAAAATAAATGAATATGTTATGCACCTTTTTAAATTATGAAAGGAGCACTGACTGTTGCAAAAATAAAAAAAAACTACATTACCTGTCTTCAGAAAAGAAGAAAAATCTTAAAGCATAGCTGTAAACTCAGAGTTCTTATTTTTGTCCAGAGGCAAATCACCAAATGGTTTCAATATTTTGATACTTTAGCGAAACATTGTTCTAAAAATTTATACAGAACAGCTGGCAATTTCATCTATCTAGGCTTTTGTTTTCCACATCAGTGTCAGCATCGTATATTTCAAAGCTGAATCACAATGAGCATTTCTGGTAGAATACTCCATCTTTCTGGAACTGTCACATAGACAATCGTCTTGTGGATGATGCAGTAGAGCTAGCAGTAATAATAGTAGATAGTATAGATGTGCTACCAATAACCGTAGATGGTACAACGGGTGCCATCGGAAAGGGAAGATCATAGAACCAAGCTAGTAATAACTACAGATTATATCGGTGCAAAGATAACTAAAGATGTAAAATTGTGCTACCAGTATCTGATGATGAGACAGCCTGACTAACTGAGGATCAGACAGGGATGTCTGTTTTCCCAGGATAAACAATGTTTTTGGCAAGTGATCCAAAAGTGTCCATGCAATGACATTTTCTTCAATAAAGAAAGGTTTATATTTAGGAAGTCAGTAAACTGCACCACCATCTCTGTTCTCATTGTGAATTAGGGGTTCAATGCTAGAATTGGCAAGTTGGAATTTTCATGCTTTTCTTTAGGAGTCCTTGTACCACCAGCTGATGTTCAGGGGTGGTGGGTGGGAGGAAGAGGGACTACTACTAAGTTAAGTAACTGAGCAGGGCAAAAGTAACATTTCAGCCAATATGGTGAAGACAGGCCACTCCTCTTCATTTATTTCATGCATTTCCTTTCTTCTCTTTTTCTTGTTTGCCAACTCAGATTGTTTATCTTTCCATGACTGTTTCATGATTCACTGCTCCACATAGTACGTCTCCTCAAAAATGTCACCTATTATTCGCCACCCCAAACAGTGATACAGTGGATACAAAAAAAGCAGCAACCTTCAACGCGACCAAGCCCCGTAAGTCAGACACCTTAATATTAAGTGAGTGGGTAGAAGTGGTATAGAGTAACCTACTGCGATACACCTGTTTGTGACTCTGACTCGCAGCCAGGTTTGCAATACGTCAAAACGCAAAAAATATGCAATATTTCCAAAACCAAACCTCAGTTTGGGAAAATATTTAAACACAAGGAAGATCTTACAGTCTTAAGAATGATGGGCCAAAAAACCCCAAAGCATATCTTAAAAATAGACTGAAAAGACTCATACATGTTCGCTGATGTCTATTCAATGTTTGCCCAATGGTTATCTTCCTCTGGGCATCCACTGTTCTTGCATAGCACTCAAGAAGTTGATTCAAGTGCTGAACTTTAGACTTGGATCTGAAATATCAGGCATATTTTTACAAATCTTGACAAGCAATACAGTAATCATATGAGACAACAATTATTTCACAGACAAATGGGATTTTAAACAGTCCTAAGGGGAGTTTGTATCAAAATATCCAAATTGGGATTTTACAAACTTTAACCTCCTATTATATGAGAAAAACATTAGTTGGGGCTAGAAACATCTGCTTTCTGCTCCAAAATAGCTCCAATATGGCACCACTAGGAGACTTTATAGAAAGTTTATGAAAATTCAACTGCGGTCTTCTCAAAATGTACATTTTCTTACTTTTTTCCTGAAAGCTTTTTTGTTTCTGAAAGAACTGACTTTTAATTTTGAATATACAGTGGAACTCTGATATTAAGAAATCGAAGGGACCAGGACTTCCCTTGATAAGCGTTCCCTTACAAAGTCTGTGCATGCATTTTGCACAGAAAAATATTAAACAATAACTTTTTTTTTTTAAACAATGAAATATTGAAACTGGTAGGCTGCTGAACGATACGTTTTACTCTGTGCTGAAAGCTAGAGTAATGTGCTGCAGTATGTAGGTTAAGCGATAAACGCCGTTTAATTGATGGCCACTCCAAGACCATTGTCTGCGCGTATTAGATCTATGATATCGCAGAACATTCCTTAACACAGTAAAGATTCTCCTCATCTCCCCCACCCGGCATGCACTGCCCAAACTGCTTTACTTTCACCTGCGTGGACAAAGGAACACCATTCCCACTCCAGGTTGTTTTACTTGGACCTACCCCATTGCACAGGTATCATGCAAATGTTGTCTTACCTTTAACTATTAGTGTGTAATCATAACTGGCGGGCATTGTTAGGAGTGGATGAACAAACAAAAAGCTGGTCGCGCACTCAGTTTAACCATCTTCAGCATGCCGCCATGTGGTTTTACTCATCACTTCTGGGAATAATATTTTTTTATTTATAAGCGAGACTGGGAGGATTGGCATTTTGCAAATTCCAAGATTTTATTACAAGAAAGAAAAAGAAAGAAAACTGGGCTGCATATTCTTTTCTTTATTCCGAAACTTCGCAACATCTGACTTTGTAGTATCAGAGTTCCACTGTACATTTTTCATCATGTGTTTCAATAATATGCATCCCTAATATCTGGTGGAAAATTGAAAAATATACAGAATTGTCAACCCAAAAATTTCAATAACCTTTGAAAAACATTGTATGGCACATAAAAAAAAAAAAAACAAATGCCTATGATTTTTCATACAGAGGTATATTATTACGGTGTCAAATTCCAGATGATTATATTGAATACTCTAGGGGACGCAAGGCTTTTGAAAATAGCTAATTTTCATGACACAAAATCCATTATGGCGACGCTGTCGTGGCAACTGGATACAAAACAATTCCCCCCCCCCCCCTAATTTGAGCATGATAAGTCTAAAATAGAAGCTTAGAAAGTCCTTAGTCCAAAAATTTTTTAAAAATCACTCTCAGGTCGGCATCCATCCTTAATCTGTGTCTAGTATGAACTTTACTGATTGTGGGAAAGGTAGTGTTCATTGAAGTACTGTTAATATGAAAATGTTCACATTTTACAAATTTCCGACTCCTAATGGGGGTTGCATTTTATAACATACGGGGTGATTGAAAAGCAGCAACTTATTTTAAAATAATTATACATTATTTACTTTATTCATACTGTAATTTTTAATTCAATTTTTTTTTTCTTTGATCTTACGGTATATAAGAATTTAATCTGTTTGTATCTGCCTTTCCAGACTGATTAATTTCCACAATTCATAATGTGCCATTAACCGGACACTCAGATATGCTTGTAGGGCTTCCAAATTTCAAACAAAATAATCAAAAAAGACAGATACTACATACAAGGAGATTAAATTTCCATACATTAAAGATGAAACAAAAAAATTTGAGAGAAAAATTTGGTAAATAAATAATTTATAGTCTATTTATTTTAAAATAGGAAGTTGCTTTCCAATCACCTTGTATTTATTCACAAACAAATTTATGGTCTACTGGGACAGATGCTGACATTATGAGCAAACAACAGATGCAATCCAGACTGAAAAAAAACAAAACAAGATAACCACTGCCTGGAGGATGAATGGCTAACAAAGAACGTAACTTCCAAAAATGGTAATTATAACTTCTAAGAGTACAAATCATATGTGGAGATCAGTGCATTCATTTTGTTGAATATTTGAAAAAAAAACAGTTCAGTTACATTTTATGCTTAGCTTTATTTACTTGACAAATTAAATTATCCATGAAAGTTTGACATAATGTAATTATCTCATGGCCACCATATCTACCCTATACGATTAACTTACAAGTCTTTGTTAAATTCCTTAAAAGCACTGAATTCCTGGGATGACTTCATGGCCATAAACTTTTTCCAGTTGTCCCATATAAAGACTTTATAATCTGCAAAAAAAGTTTACAAAATATAGCAATTCTGTGAAAATATGTCACTGTTGTTTACTTATACAATGTTTCATGCACATTTTTCTCAGTTACATAGTCCATGAAACAGTTTCAGTTTAGCTATTGGTCCAGTGACTGGCTCTTAAAAGATAGCACGTCAATTTTAGTGTTATAAGCATTAGATTGCTTACTTTTCTTTTACATCTGCAGGCTGTGGTTGGATTAGCCATACACTTGCACTTTTGTAAACGAAATTTTAAGATCTCAAAAAAAGTCACCTCACTACAGTGGAGAAATGAAAACTGAGATGTTAGGGGTCAAACATATGCCCTGATTGTTAGGCCTTGCAAAAAAACATCTTAAATAGTACAGTCAGAGGCAGCTGCTGATGAGGAAAACAAAGGAGGAGATCTGAAGAGAATGTTCAAGACTGGACAGGAACAATTCTCAAAGTAGCAGTGGAAAACAGCGAGGGTTGGAGGGTTGGACGAGTTAGTGATCTCATCTAGGACATTGGTAGAGGTCAAGGTATAGGTAAGCGAAACTAACCCAGGGGGGGAAATAATTGATGTTGGATCCCATACAAATGCACAATTGCCAGCCAAACAAAACATAGTCTGGTCTATTTCTTTCCCGTTACTTTCCTTAAAAGTTCTCAAAATAATTAGGCATAGTGCCACATATGATGTTCATAGACAACTCCCAAAAACTTTCCATTAATCATTAACAGAATAGCACTTTTTCTTATGCTGAATGTCCATCTTATCACTTAACATTGAAAATGCTCAGGGTTTACACTGATCTGGAATCCTACTAGCTTATGCATAACAAATGTCATGTACTCACCTGACTTTACCAGGGCTCGCACTTGTTGAGAATATTCAGAGAGGGCCCTGTGAATCAAAATGTAAAGCATACCGCTCTTTATGTGTATACATTCAAATGTGACTAGTTTTTTTTCTTTTGAAGCATAGTTAAGACTATTTTCTCTTTGCTACCTTCACAAAAATGTACTTAGATTATGAAATCATTGAGTAAATTAAATTAAATGTAACAATGTCCATAAAACAATACAGTTGAGTCCACTTAATTCGAATTTGCTGGGTCCACCCTAATAAGTTCAAGTAAGACATCCAATTTTACTGGGGGGGGGGGGGCAAATTATTCAAAGACTGAGACACTATTTCAATTATTTTATTGCAGAATTATTTCCCTTTATAAAGGAATTTTTGGCTTCCACACTTCCCCTTTATCTTAATTTCATGCCCCACTCGTTTAATTGGATTGTTAGCTCTAATAACAGCTGCTTTGAAATAGAAAATAAAGTAAAGAAAAGTACAGGCAGAACAGCGTTACAGTGTTTAGTCTTGCAATAGACTGTATACATGTGGTTTTAGCCCTAAAAAGAACTGTAGATGAGTAGGTTTCAGCCGTAAAAAGGACAATTAATGAAGTTTCAGTCTGAAAAGGGCTGTTGAGTAAGTTTTAGCGCTGAAAAGCTATTAATAAAGTTTTAACTCTGAAAACAGTTAGAGGCTATCACATAGTCTGTGAGGGTGTCTATATAAAGCGAGTCAACCGCAGGCGAAAAAAAACGACCATGGTGTAGAATCTGGCTTATCCCGTGATGGTGCTAGAAACAAGACAATAATCATAACACAGGCACAGCGCCCTGTAACAGTGTTGCCGACACACTTAGTAATACATGTACCTGTGTAATAGCACATGTGCCTGTACATATATACCTGTACTGTAGGCTCTGTCAGGATGCCTGATTATGGATCGATTGCTCAGCATGCATGTTGGTCCTCCTATGCTGTCTCCTTGTTTTCAAACCACCGGCATCCGTGTTGGTGGAAACCAAGTGGAGAGGACAACAGCCAATTTTTACATTTGTGACGGCACTGACTGGTTCGAGTTAAAGGAATTTCGCGATAATGGTTTCCAGTTATGCGAGAGGCACTTAACAGGCGCAAAGAGAAAAAAACATTTATTCTTTCGTTTTTATTCCAATTATCAGAAATTCGAATCATTAGAGTTCGATTTGAATGGACTCAACTGTACATCAAATCTGAAAGCAAAATTTCTTTTGGAACTAAGAAGGAACAATGCGGTGACTGAAGTCATCATGGCATCAAACTCTATCATTATTACAAAAACATTAGAAAAGCCATTTTTACTCTTCTTCTCTCTTAAGCCACACAAAGCAGCGGTTTACTCCATCTCACACTTCACATGAACACTGTGCATCATGGATATTTCACTCTTCTCAATTCACTTTTATAATCCTGCACATCTGGCAAACTTTCACTGTGTTGCCTACTTCCAGTAATTCTTCTTTAAGACACCAGTGACTACCATAAAGGAAAAAAATAACTTTGTAGATGATTCTTTTGTCTTTTTTTTTTTTCACCCCTAAATCTTTAGAGCAGTTATACATTTTTTATTAATTGGTAAATTACGTCCACTAAATGACAATTAAGAACTTCTATGAGCCAGAAAAAATTAAAGAATTCCAACACTAAATATAAGAGATTGAACAATGGCTGTTATCTTTAATAAAAATTAAATCTCCTTCTTGGTGTTCCAACTGTTCTCTTTTGAAACTAACATATTACTTTCAAAAAAGTTTTTGGTTTTAAAATTATCATCAATATTCATTCTGATGACATTATTTTCAAAAACAACTTACCATTCCCTTGAATCATCCAAACCAAAGGCAAGTTTAAGAGCCAGAATGATATAGCTCACAGCCAGCACTTCCTGCCTTTTGTAAAATATTTTATGATCATTCCTGACAAAAGGAATCCTTTTGGTAAGCTGTTGACACATGGTCCCTACTTCATCTGGAAAATAAACAATAAAAATTAACATACAAAAGAGTTGCAGTAGATTCTCCTAAAATGAAAACACATCAGTCATGATCTGGAGAAATAAAATAACAACAGACAAGTAAGCTGGCTGTGAAAGTTAAAAAACAAAATCTAATTCATCTCTCCAATGCTATCAGTAGTATAATTTTAGCAGCTACTGACAGAATCAGTTATCTCATTTATCTGAGATATCAATTAGACAAAAAAAGTAAGCTTAATGAAATTCCTCATACAGACGCAAATAAATTATGCAGATTCTACAAATCTCTCTTCCCCACTAGGCTGAGGATAATCCATTGAAAAACATTCATTCCAATCAGCAACATCTGATCTAAGATTGTTATGACATTGGAATTTTTCAAACAGCAGCTGGAACCAATGCATGGTTACGGTATATATACATCTTTCAACCCCCTGGAGGCAGTTATCTCAAAGGAACCAATAACAACATTCAAAATGTCAAAATTTCTACTGGAAAATTACAAGTATGGTTAACTGTAAGTATATCAAGTTAAAATGTAAAGCACCACTCCCAGAAAATTGGCTCACAAAGGGCAACAAAGTGTTGACAATCTTCTCTTTTAGCACTTGTCCATGAGCAGTTTCGTTCACAATTCCACCGAAGAAATTTTTATATCTACACATATCACTGAGGATGAGATATGAACCATTCCTTTCAGTCATCTAAAGATATATTGGTTTTGAAACATCTGATCCTATGGACCTTATAAAACTAAATCTGTCTCATAGATGTATATAAACAAATATTTCTCACAGCTCACTAACCTGGCAATGATAATTCCACAACAAAACGAGGAATGAGTTCACTTAGTTCAGGACTGGGCATATCATCCAATTCAAGATAGACAAGAAGTCGATTTATTTCTGTGATAAAAACTGCTGTATCAAACCTACCCTGAAAAAAAATTATCATGAATACATAATACAGAATCCACATAGGAACAACAAGCTAAGGCTAGACATGATTATGCACCAACTTGCAGAGGAAAATAAATCTAATATGCTATGAAATATTTCTTGGGCACATCTGATAATGTGTCATTTAGTCAAATGTAAAATACAGACCTTCAGGGTCAAATTAAAGGTGACCTTAAGATGAGCATTATATTGCTTCTGTTTTGTTTTTGGAAAACTGTAAGTATGTCACAAACAAATCATTTCATGGTGATGCATGAACAGTGATACAGCATAACAGTTAATACTATCCACTTCTGAATTTCCTCCACCTAATGTTCCACGGTACCATTTCATGTCATTTGTTTTGGTTCATGTCAGAATCCCAAGTGTCATTTTTTAAAAGGAAATTATGATGATTGAAGCACAGCTATAACTTGGTTATATTTTATTTGCATTATTACATGCAGTACACTCAACTTGAATGAATCTATTTCTCATTTGTATCAAGTTTCTCACAGATAGAGAGAGTCCAGAGACAAATTTTGGGCACTTACAGTTTCAAAAAGAGTTTGATCGCCTGCTGAAAGAACCATGTCCTCAGGCAGAAGGTGTGTGACAGACAGAAATGGGACTTTGCCCTCATAAACCCATCTGAAATTATATGAACTTTCTGATCAAAATCACTGATTTCACAGGCCATACCTCAGAAAGAAAGAAAAAGAAAGAAAGAAAGAAAGAGAAGAAAAAGAACAATATGAAAGAAAGAAAGAGAAAAAGATAGAAAGAAGGAAATAAAAAGAAAGAAAGAAAAAAAAGAAAGAAAAGAAAGAAAGAAAGAAAGAAAGAAAGAAAGAAAGAAAGAAAGAAAGAAAGAAAGAAAGAAAGAAAGAAAGAAGGAAAGAAAAGGGATGGTTGAATAAGGATGAAAAAGAATAGAGAAGGGAAGATGAAGTTTGCCATTTCACATTGGTGCTGTGGAGATATCTCTCCTAATTCATCTCTAAACATTTCAACTGGAAATTCAAACAGTAACCACAATTTGCAGCATTTTATTTGTGTACAAGACAATACTATCCTCCATCCTGAAATCAATGTTATATATATGTGACCAAAAAATAAATGGAGTTATAAGACATACCTGACAACATCAAAAGGTAGAATGGTATGATTTGTAAACATCAAGCCTACATAGCAGAAAGCAAGTGTTTTCTTCATATTCATCCACTCTGGCGATTTTATTGCCTGGAAAGCAAAGAACAGTTGTAAGACTAAGAGTAATAATGTCAAAAAACAGTTTGGCTTACACTTTTCTCCTTCATGTATTGTATTATGACCATCAATGACTTCTCTACATGTCTCTGATTGATATACAGTCCAATGTGGATAGCTGGACATCACAGGAGGAAAGAAAATTTCATCAAGCTGGCCGGACATTGAGCTAAGTCGTATGTCAGTGTATTGACGTCACGTATGAAAAAAAAATTATTTATCTCCCCCCTATGCCCCATAGTTTTATGAGCTTTTCAAACTCAAAGGGACATCAACTATATCATGGTTGAGCCCACTGCCTTTGTGAATCCACTTTACTTAAATAAACATTTTTCATCATAGCATATTGCCTACTTGAAGTATTTCCTATGAATTATAATTAAAACATGTGCTCGTTCATGGTTGTGATGCACTCGTTGGATCTAGGTCGAATGTTTCTGCTGATTTTTTTTCTCCAAACTGCTTTGTTAGCCTGCTGAGGATTGCTTTTTACCTAAGCCATGCAGTTTTTTTTTTTTTACTATTGGTATAACACATTTGTGGTGAAAAGAAACAAAAATGAAATGCAAAAATTACAAGATCAAGTAAATTTCTAGACTAGGTCTAAGAATAGCAGAACGTCTACCATTTTCAATTCTAGTAATGGAGATACCAAGCTGATACATGAAGGCAACCAGTGCAGGAATGCACCATGCATGCACACAGATACCCCACTACAGCTCTTGCAATGCAGATATTGGTTAAAGACTAGTCTGCAATGAACTTGTGTATCATCCCACATTAATCTCGCTGTCATCCCTGGTCAGTCGCAATACGATCTGGGTCTACATTCATCCTGCCCCTTCTTCCAAGTTGTCAATACACAATATACACCGGTCTGTGCAGAGATCCACACTTACAGCTTTCACAGTGCCTAAATTAGTGGGTATAACCACTAACGCATACGTTCTCAGTGTGTATGGCTTCAATAAGTGTCCAGCCTTGTGGTGAAGCTCATCTGCAGGTCGGCCGTGAGGTGAGAAGAGGGACACCTCTAGCCACTCAGGCTCTTCAGCATATCGCCGGGGAAGGTATAAAGATGTTGGCATTTCCCTGTCTTGTCCAACACAGCAACATATCAGGCTCTCTCGCTTTATTCCTCTGTCTCAACCAGGAGTGGGGTGCTCCATACAAATCAGTAACAAAAGTCATGTATATGGACACTAATTCATTTATTTACAGGTCTAGCTAAACGGGTAAGTCTCTTGCACCTCTGTTCAAGCTACAGTAGAATCCTCTTAATTCGAAGTGAAAGGGAAACAGAACTGACTTCGAATTACGCCAGTTTGAATTACATTATGGTCAAATGAAATAACTATAACTATTACATAGTTACTTCCCTTGTGGTTAAAACTACTAAACTTTAGGCTTGCTCTAAAGTTTAGCTACATCTAGATCTTTTAGTTTTTCTGGGAAACAATTTTATTATCATCTCTATAGCGAGTGAGTGTCTCTTCAATGGGTTGGGTCTTGATATTTAAATTTAAAGGGATCTAAATTAGATCTAAAGAACGCAAAATGTGGATCTAGATCTACAAACTACAACGTAGATCTAGCTTGTTGGTCGGTACGATCGCACTGTTTCAATGAGAGTCTGAGAGTTGACAGTCACTGGTGCGTTTCACTAGCCTCGAGCTAGATTTAGTCGAAGCCAGCGACAGTGGGCTGAGAAAGAGGGAGCGCGTTTATTACATGTGTACCGAAATCAATTATCTTGCTGTCACCGGTGTCAGGTGTGGTCGGCCCATGAAGCTATATTAGGCCTACCCATTGTTTGGTCATACTGTTCATTCATGGCTGTTTTGAAACCGATGGTCAGTGGTCAGTCTCCCGAGGAAGAGTTTGCTTTTGTGGGTCTGTCATACTAGGGCTATGTGTCTGGTCACTAGTCAGTCTTTGTCCTTCACATGTACAACAATGTGGGATGACGTCATGTATCGACCAATAGTGCATCGTTCTTTGTTGAAACAGTGGTAGATCTACATGTGTTTCGGGGAACACTGGGGAGGTGCAGAATAGGCGGGTGAAACAACACAGACCATTCAACAAGTAAATTTCGGATTTTCATGTTAGTGCTGTGAAAACTTCAAATCCCCAAATTCAAATAATGAGGAGCGGGGCAGACTTAGTTCGAATTACAAAGATTATTTTTACTAAGGACAAAGAAGGGAAAAAAATGTAGCTTTCAGGAATATTCGAATTAACCAGAAATTTTATTTAGAAGAGTTCGAATTATTTGGACTCCACTGTAGCTGAATTTTTTTAACAAAGCAAAAGAGGAAAAATGGCTGGGGACCAAACGAATTGGTTAAGCATGCCGGAATGTTGAGCTATGTGGGATGGAGCTAAGTCAAGTGCACTATAGTGATCTTTCATGCCACATGTAATACTGAATTTTCACTAAAGTCAATTATTACAGTATCATATCAAGCATCCATGCTTTTGTCATCAGGACAGAGTGGCTCCTTTTAAAAATCAGATCTCTTTCACTCGTTTTCATTTGCTAAATCATAGCATTAAAAACAAAAAAAGAGACATGTTAATTTAAACATCACAAATGACTGTAAAAAGAAATTTATAATCTATGACAAAAAAAAAAGGAGTAGCTCTAAAATATGTTAATGATCATGGGACAAACATAATTTCATGCATCAGAGCTAACTTGGATGTGAATATAAAAACTGCTTGACAACAAACAAATCAAAAACAATTTTGACTGAATTTGGAATGTCTACAGAATGCATAAAATATATATCAATCATATCAATATCTTTATTTCCTGAAAAGAAAAGCTCCACATCATTTTTGTTTCCTTCATAAAATGAAAGAAAAACATTGTGAGTAAGAGTTAATATCACTGAACATTAGAATGTATAACAATATTCATTGTTACCTTTCGGTATCGAGCACTTTTCCTGCCAGCACCTTCACCTTCCAATACCTGACATTCATCATTACTCTCATCATCTTCATTGAGGAAAACAATGTTATCATCAGCATTGTCCTCAGGCCGATCCTCATCATAGAAATCTTCTCCACTTAATGCACCTGCTTCAGCTGCTCGCTCCTGCTTAAGACATACAAAATATAACAACAACTAGCTGTAGGATCAACCAACCATTCACAATCAATAGCTGTCAATTTATTCTCAAATCAGATTTTACCTAAACTGAAACTGGGATGGTAACTGCAAACTGGCCTGCATGGAAGCCTATTGATGACAAAACTGCTCACCTGGAGTGCACTTAATGGAGGTGCGAGTCCTGAGAATGATTTTTTGAATGCTGGAACTAGGGATTTTTTACGCTTCAAATTCAGATTCAGCATGTCCAAATTAAAGGAAAAGTGTGAACTTTTTTTTGTTTTGCTTCCATTTGCCATGACAAAACCACCATATTGAATTATGTGTTTTAAAAATTAGTTATTTTCAAAAGCATAAGGCTCCTAGAGTACTAAATGCAACCCTTTGAAATTTTGCATATGAAAAACATAGCTCTATGTAAAAATAAGATGCATTCCTTTTTTGTTATATGTCATACAATATTTGTATAAATTACTGAATAATGCATATTGACAGGTGTAAAGTTTTCTCAATTTTCCACTAAATATCCATTTTTTCCTTCAGAAACATAAATGAAATTCAGAAAAAGGGATGCATATTATTAAACCACATGCTATGGAGAATATATATTCAAAATTTGAAATCAGTTGGTTCAGAAATAAGAGGGAGAGGAAAACATACATATTGAGAAAACTGCAACTGAATTTCATTGTCTATACAGTATCTTAGTGGTGCCATGTTGGTGCCATTTTTTGGGGCATAAAGCATATGTTTCTAGCCCTATTCATTATTTTTCTGGTATCAGAAGAGGTCAAAGTGTCTAAAAGTAGCAAAACCCCAACTTGGATATTTTAGTCCCAAAACCTCATTTTCAGGACCCCCCCCCCCCTCCCCCCACCCCCCAAACAATGATTCAAGTTTGCAGCATGAAAGATATACATTTGAGATGTCAACAACCAAGTGCCTGTTCAATACATGAACCATCCTATCGAAAATTTATTTGAAATTATCAGTGAAACCCTCCATTTTTAAAAATTGTGTCGAATTATATAAACTTCACAGTGACAACAGATCTAATTTTGATCTGCAGAAAAATGTTCCGACATAGCAAAATACCTGCATCAGACATAATTCCTTAAAGATTACACACATTTTGAACAACAGTCATACTGGAATCACAGACTCAATCTGCTCAATAAAATAATAATTGAAATTCATTGAATGCACAGAATTAGGAAAGGACACTTTGAAACTATCTTCAAAGATATCTTTTGATTTTGTTGATCCTTGAAAACACTGAACTATAATCAATGGGATATCCCACCTCAAATTCTGAAAACCTTTGTTCATGAAATGGTGTTTTATGTCTGTTCAGGGGATTATTCAAAGTGCCTCTGTATAATTCTCTGAAAATACAAAATGGGAATAAAAAGACTAAAAACGCATGGTAAAAATACACTGAAATTGGTCATAATGATAACGATTTTATTCAAATACTCTGCTTTCTCAGCATGAATGTTTATGGTACAAGAGTAATTCTCATATATCAAGGAAGCACAGTATTCACATGAGTCATTGAAAGTCATAGAAATAACATGGAATTTTTAAAATTCTTTTAGCAGGTGTTGAATTCTCTTTTATTGACTGAAAATATACTGAAACCTGAAAATCCTGTTTCTTAAGTGATATGTTTGACTAAACTCTTAATCTTAGAAATTAGGTTCTAGATATCAACCCTAAAGGGGGGAACTGGGGAAAAACTGTAAATGATCACTTTTCTGCCATGATTCATACAACACTTCATCATCATAATAAAACTATTAAATCCCATTCGCTGAAAAGAAAAACTGTAACAACATCAATCTAAATAAATGTCACATACCTTTGTCTTCCTACTCTCGTTTCTATCACTATATCTGGTACTAATTTTTCTTTGTTGCAAAATGCAATGCCAAGTTTAGACAAATAGTTGGCCCACACTGTAAACACAATTTCCTGTAAATATGAAAAAGAAAAGAAAAAAAAAAAAAGATGTTATGACACTTCTGCAAGTAAAATACAATGCAGGCTTTGATTTACCATATCACTATATAACATGATTTAGAGTGCATTCTGATAGCAGCAACACTATAGAACTGTGCTAAACATGCACAGAGAATAGATTCGTATTACTTAATTGGAATAGACAGCCAAAATATAATGAATACTTACTAAAAGTAATTATTAGCTATTTTATCAGTCACTTGCTGAGCCATCCATTGCCAGTTCACATTTTAATTTCCGCTTAAACCCTCTGAATTATATTGACAAATGATAATGATATAATGTGCATCTCTATGTGCCTCACTGACAAAGGAGGAGCCTTTTTTTGACTGTTTGCTCCAAAGGTCATTAAACTCCAGTATGGAATGCTTAAGACTGGCTTTAATTATGTATGATTAGTATTACATCACAAATCTTTCCTCAGAAATTTAAACAAGGAAAAAGACAGAGCTATTTAACAAGTCTGTTATATCTGTAGTGTTTTCACACCAAATCATTCCTATATTTTGCGCTACAATAGCCCGTTTTCTGAATTAAACTAGCCAGCTTGACTAAGATTTCACACAATTTTACTGATTTTATGAAGACATTGTGCTACCTACTTTAAGGTCCTCTCTGGCTCCAAGTGCTATCAATGAATCTGCCTGAGAAAGAATGATAACTTGGTATGCCTCATAAATGGTCCATGGTCGACCTAGATTAGCTTCTGCAAAAAAAACACAACAGAAAATTGCTGAACAATCAGTATTTATTAATGCTTTCAAGAAAAAAGGAAAAGAACTGCTTTTACTGAGCAACACTTGTCACATGTTCAATCTGTAAGCAGAAAAATCTTTTATTTTGTTACACAAGAATTTATGCCTGAAAGGTTTATGAGCTAAATAAAATATCAGAAAATAAAAAACTAGAGAAGAGTGAAATTGATATACGTTTTAGTTCTTATTGCAGCTGGTTATATAAATGGACAGAAAGTTATTTGGAATCTCTTGTCTTTTGCAGAACAAGACCAGTAGTGTTCAGCTAAGCAGGGGGAAAAAAATTAGTGTAACTTTTGTTTTCATGAATCCAAGCAGTAATTTCTTCTACAACTAGATCCAATAAATAATACAATAAAAAAAAAATGTTGTATGTCACAACTCATACTTTTTAACTTTTCTAAAACAACAACAAAAAACACATACATCTAGACTAAATAATACATTGTCTTTTCCCAAAAAGGACCTTGTCATGAATACTTCATATCTTACTTGGCAACTGGTTTATGTCACTTTCTCCTTTGGCACCCCTGACTTCATGACGTGCGCTTATGTCTGTGTTTACTGCTGCTTCTTGTACAATAAGTTCCTTTGAAAGAAATGCATTCATTAGGTCAAAAAACAAGGACACCCTTCAAAAAAAAAAAAAAAACAAATTTAGAAAGGCACCATCAATTAAACTAGAACAGTTTATTTATCTTAACTTGGCAAATCTGCTCATTGATATATTGATACATGATATGTGATCACTCAGGTTATTTTCAGGCTAAGAAAAAGATAATTCACTGAAAACAAACTTGGGCATGTCACCGAGTTACAACTACAAAATACAGATTACATCTATACTATAAATTTGCAACAAAACCCACAATAGGCTTATCGACTCGAAAACTGCTGGGTGGATCCATATGAAATTTGGCACACAACACTGTTGCATATGGATCTGTGTTTCTTTGTACATAAACCCAAAAAAGCTTATTATCTTTGACATTATTCTAAAAATGTGATAATAAATGAATAACAAACTCACAAGGGTGCTTGATCCGAATTGTAGGTTCGACAGTATGATGCGTTCAAAACATGTTTTATTTGAGTAACATTCAGTTTATTCAACTGAATATCAACATCAAGGTGCACACGCTTGCCATACACTTAAGTCGCAGGACTATATATAAAGAAATCTCCCACGGAGGCCGTGGGTTCTCTTCTAGTTTACAATAAATGTGCAATTTTGTAAAATAGTTGAGCACTGAAATTCAAACACATTGTAACGAATCATGATAGTGCGTGCGGGGTATACGCGAATGTGTTGTGAGCGATGTTCAGTTGACCGTAATTGTATGCTAGTGTGTGATGTGCCGCCGCTGAGTTTCGGGAACGATCTACACGGATCTTGTCAGGTCTCGTGTGTATCACGTG
>JBCEWB010425913.1:0-13196 GCA_039654565.1 Peronia peronii | reverse complement strand
TTTTGCTTAGTCGAATATGAACTATTATTGTTCCTTTTCTTTTTTTTTTTTTTTTGTCTTTTTTCTTTATCACAAATTGCTTCAAGTTAACGTGTGTAGCAGATATGGGTTAAGGTTTGACTTCAGCAAATACTTCAATTTCTCTTAAAGCAAAACAAAAGTTAGATGGAATCGAAACAAAAATCCTAAATATCTTGTTCAAAAACATAATAATATGAAACAAGCACTAATGATGCGCTTTGGAATCATTTTTCAATTCCCTGAGGGAAACAGGAGAAAAACTTAAACTCTTAAAATCAAAACTTGTCGGTGAAATGAACGGATAAACAAATGTGGATACTTATTTATTAATTTAGTAATATCTTTTCCAAGTAGACATGTCAAAATGTACATAAAAAACTAAAGTGTTGTGATAAAGTATTCAAATTGAAAACACCGGTAGTTTCGAGTGTTCAATATCTATCTCAGACCTAAGATGTCGATTTCACTTTATCGTCACCTTTATGTTTTCCCGCTTTTCTCTTAGAATTACTGTCTGACAGTTTATTTCTCCAGTTAGCTGCACCTGTCTGCCTACCAGTCTGTCTGTCTATTTATTTACCTACCTACCTACCTGCCCGCCTGCTTGCCTACCGCATCTTCCAAAATCTTTCTTTCTTTTTAAATTCTATGCTTGTGTGCATTATGTTTACAATCACAAATTAAAATGCATGGGCTACATTGAAACATGCCCATGCTGCTACTGACAATTTACCACTGTTCTTGTCTTGGGAGATTCATATAGAATGATGAACTTCACATAGATATTTTACAGAAACATGTTTAATCTATCACCCGATGTAGCAGAAATGCTACACAGTTAGCGGTAGCTTGACCACTAAAGATGTTATCAAACCTATATCCTATAATCCAAGAGGTAGTTGCTCGGACAGTAAATTTCAGGACTGATCGATGGTCTCCGGTTTAACTGGGTGAACCAGTGGTACCGCAAAAGATGGTCAGTCTGATTTTGACGTCACGTCGAAAACATTACTTTTGCATCCATCTCTATATAATACTAGGCGAGTGTAACACTGCTTTTTCAACTAAATGTACTGAAAGTATGTTCTTTTCATTAAATAATCTAGTTTTGATACAAAAGTACATAAATACGAGTGTACCTGAGTCCATCATTCTATGTCGCAGATATGCAACATCGGGGTCTAACGGAAAGTTGAATGTATGTTCATCTATGCTACAGACAATGTAAATTATTTAGAAGGCTATATATTAATCATGGGTTCCATTTTAGCACCATATGATGAACATTTATAGTAATGGCAAATATGTATGTTAATAGTGTATAATGGTGCTATTTTGATATCTGCTTTTATTGTTTTGAATGTTGCAGATATACTACATAGGATTCTCTTCAATCTTGTGTCCTCAGCATGATTGACGGCATCACCCCTCTCGATTTTACAGATCCCTACAGCAGTGACATACAGTTGTCACACAATTCAGATGATGAGGATTATTTTTCTGATCTAGCAAAAGAAGTCGACGATCGGTATTCAGATGATGAAAAGCAAAAGTTCGAACTTCAAATGCGAAAAGCAAACACAGTTCCCAGACTTCCTACTTCCCTGCTGAAACTGAAAGGTATAGATGGTCCTACCTGGGCCCTTTCAGAGTGGAAAATGAGGAAGCTGTACCGTTATCATGCCGAGGACTGTTTTAAACTATGGGGATGAAAACTATGTGCCTCTCGCAACTCTCAGGACGAGAGATGAACAAGCTTCTATTGCAGATGAAACAATGACTGAATCTTCCTTGAAGAACGACGAATTCCAAGAACCCGATGTACCCCTTCACAGGTCAGCTAGAAACTCTACCAGGCGACTTTGTCTTGAAGACACCACGTCAGTACTGCAAAGAACTGGTGGCAGATAACATGTTAAGAGTGGCGCAACTGAAAGCAACAAATATGCCATGATGGAAACTAATGGCAAAGAGCTACAAAATGTCGATGAGTCTGGCTGAGTTTCAAAGCAGAGTGGCTGCTGGACTCAGCCATGTTGTTCAATACTTCGGCTGTCCTCCCTGGCATCTATTCAACCTGCTGCACCCAAGAAAATCCGCTGAGTACCCATTATAGTGACATCTGGCTTAACAGATGCGACCATTTCCAAAATGGGAAAACAAAAGAGGACGGTGCAACAGTGGAGATTGTGATGGCTTCACATCTATTTCATGTGTGAAATAGGCTGTCAGTCTCAGCTCTAACAACAACAGAAACTGCTTCATGACATTCCACTAAAAAAACAGTAGATATATGCGCGGAAGTTCAGAAATGGTGTATGTAGCAGATGTACAACATTAGTCTCTGACATATTTTTAATTAACTGAGTTGCAATCCGTGGGACTTTAAATAGTGCAAAAAGTATTTGCTTGACTTTTAGTAACCAAAAGTTGATAAACATGTATCATTAAATCCTCAGTTGCATATATGCAACACAGAAACTGAGATTCAGTTTTGACCCATTGTAGCATATATGCTACATACGACTACGTGATAAATAATTATCATTTTTCTAATATGAATATGTCTCTGTCTTAGAGGTAATAAAGCAAATTTCACATGAAGAATATTTTTTTCTGTTATCAATGAGTGTGGGTCATAGAGGGTTAACAATACCTTTCTTTTTCACCACATTTTAGTTACTTTAATTATTCAAATATAATTTTTCACAATATTATAAGTCAAGCGACTGTATCACTTCATTTTCTAAAAACCGTATTATGATGTTTTGTGTTAAAAGAGAGATGGTAAAATCAAATTTTTATTCTTTCGAAATAGAAGTTGTCATGTTAAAGGCGTTTTGTCAAAGTTAGCCCTGCTCTTATGGTGATCGCTAGATCTACTTGATGTTAGAAAGCTCGAAAACTATCAAGAATCAACGTTCTCAACATTGGAGACCCATGTCATGTCTCTTTACGGTGATGGTTATGATGATTGTGAGGAAAAGATTGACGGGGAGGGGGGATGGGGTGAGATGAAGTAGCTGCTGCTGCTGCTGCTGATGATGATGATGATAATGATGATGATGATGATGATGATGATGAAAAATTTGGCTAGCGTTATAAATTCATTTTATTAGCTCAATTCTAAATTTTTCATATTGTTTTTCAACTTTTTTGGTGTATTTGATTAGTTGCCGGTGGACAGTCATCTTAATTTCAACACGTTTTTCGTAAAATGATGATGATGATGATGATAGTGTTGCTATATCCACAGCACTGCTACAAAACAAAAACATTACCTTAAAAGTTCTTTAGACTGCAGTAGCCAAAATTTGATCTATGTCGTCACATGTGCGCTATGCAATAAGCAGTATGTGGGCAAAACAATTACAGCACTGCGTACAAGATTCTCCAATCACAAAAGTAGCGTCAGGGCACAGAAAACCAATCCTGAAACAAACCTTGCAGGGTATCATTTTAATCTTCCCCACCATAATATAAGTCATATGAGGATTACTGGTCTACAGTCTGGTTCACCAGAGGAACTTTTGGAGCTAGAGTCTAAGAGGATATGGACTCTTACAGTGCCATTCAGTCTGAGGAGGGTTGAATATAGATAAATCCTTTTTAAGAAATCTCCCTTTTAATAACTATTGCATTGCTCTCTACCCATTCCTAATTCACTTTTCCAGGAACACTATAAATTTTAATATTCTTCAAGAGATTTAGATATTCTTGTTCATAACTGTACATTTGGGTTGTTTTATTGTGCATGTACTTGGGGTATTCCCGTAATTTAGTCTTTGGTATTAGACCTGATGGATCTGGCATTATTGCGTCATGAAAAGTAAAGCACAATTTGTTTCCAAAGTAAAAGACAGCACAATCTTCGCTGACGTCACTCTTTGAGATAAATATTAAAAAGTTATATACGCCGAACGAATAAAAAAGACTGACAACATAAAAATCGTATATATATTCAATTAATATGACAAATTGTAGCCTAAATCAGAAGATGCAAAATTCTAATTTGCTCCAAAGATGTATTTTTTTCTTTCCTTTTAAACAATAGTGAAAACCTTCTCCTACACAATAAGCAAATCATTTAATTCAGTTTTGCAAAATGATGGTGATGATGATCTTTTTGTGTGTAATAGTGAGACTGAGACTTCGCCAAGTTATCGAAAAGCTGGAATGCTTCTTGTTTTAAACACTTACAATATTTACATAGTATGCTCTGCGAAACTTATCTCTGCATACCTTGCATTATATGTCACTAGTTTCGCTCATCTCAGTATTTGCCAGAGCATAAGGACTTCTGAATATCAGTGTTGGGAGCCCAACCACGCCGACTATCAGAAATATAACCTATCAGTTTAGACAGCCGCTTGCTCTATCTTTACGGACGTAAAAAAAATAATTAATAAATACGGGAATAGCATCCCAATTAAAGGGAAAGGAGAAAAAAAAAGTGAAAAAAATTATATATATATATACCTATATCAGATTGCGCTATGCAATCCTGTGTTACAGTTAAATAGATTTACTTTTTTTTCTCATGCTGAGGCTCTCTCCCTCTATCTCGTTGTTTGCGTAATTCTTCCTTGTAATACCTCCAGCGTTGGTTGAATTGGCCACTTTTCCCGCCCCTCTTCTATTTCTATATCATGACTCGCTTCATGTTATCACATGACGTCGGGGCAAAAGATGTCAATCATGTGCCCAGGGCCCAGAGGTGCAATGCAATGGCGCCCCTTGGTGGTATCAGCGTTAAGTCTCTCTCTGTGACCCCCGCTGGGAATTAAGTACGTGTATATGGCCACTTGTAAAGGGCTGTTCAGATATCGAGATCCTTCAGAGCGTTTCAGAGCCATCTCTCACGTACCCCCCACATTGCTGCACGCTAACTAAGGGGAGACAGCAACAATGACTTTTCCCATGAGAAGCGACTATGAGACAAACAGAAGATGGTGGGGGGGGGGGGGTAAGGGGGGGGCTGAGTAAGAATGTAAGATCTCATTCGGGGATCTTGTCATTTTTACCTTTTGTTTTTTTCTTGTTGTTTATTGTCTGCTAGGTCATTCACATTTAGTGGCTTTTCTGTTAACCTTCCCGGCTGTATCAGAGGCAGAGAGCCAATTCCAGGTCATAAATTATGGAGTGTTTTTAATCTGCATCAAACAGGGCATAAATACTGCAAAGGGACTTGTGAGTAAAAGCAGATGGCTCTCCATTATGTAGAAAGAGCGAGCAGATATTAAGTTTGACGTCTGCAGAGATTGCATAAAAGGCGGGGGGGGGGGGGGGAATACCTTGGGTTTTTTTTAATTAACAACATAATAAAACGTTAACTGCTGCACTGTGCCAAACACAATCTCAATGATAATCAGGTGAAAAAATATGTATTAAAATGAAGTGTATACGATTATCAAGGTAGATCTATGTAAGGGACAACCAGAAGCTGTCAGTCACACACGTATAGAGGGAAGACAAAACATTATAATGGTCTGCTCGGCAATATCGTGTTGATATACCCTGCGGCTGAATGTAGGAAAGACATTGGCATCACGGCATTAAGACTGCACAGTGGTAGAGGATATGGATAGCTTTCTCTCTCAAATATATTTTTCCCTAATTCATTAACTTGTTGCCAAGATGTTTTGATACTTTTAGAATCTGATCAAGAAAATTGGACACTGCTTGTAGACACTATGTATAATAGAGTGATCTTAATAGTTCCCCATGAAATTCAAAGACATTCACGTGTTTTGTAAAGATACAGTCTTTATTTCCAAATTTCACGAATTTCGTTTGGGCCTTGGCAAGCATATTTTTTTATAATGTGACGCATCATTTGTACTAAAGGAGAGAAACGACATTTCCCATCCGTGATTCAAAACTCACGTAACAAAGACATGTCACTATTAACATGAAACTTTCCTGAGTAACAATAACCAAAAGATTCACCTTGAATCGGCCAACATACACATATTAATCCTCAAAACATTTTCTTATTAGATTGGCTTCTTTCATTCATTTCCCTAAATTCCGGAAATGCCCTGATGTTCCCAAGCCTTTGCCCCCCTAAGAGAACTTAGTAAAAGCGCCAGTCTGCTTCTCTGTGTACGGAGCTTATCTCCCAGGGCAATCAATTCAATAAAAGGATGGCGACATATCTTTTAAATAAATTAATCAGCTAAAGCTAAAGAATGCCAAACAAACATCACAAAACAGACAATCAAATAAACCAAAAACAAACAACGGGCATGGTTGTTTGAAGAAAAGTTAATGAATACATGTACTATAGTCACTATCTTTATCTCCTTTTCATTAATTTATTTGGTTGTGTGTTTTGTTGTTGTTGTTGTTATTATTATTATTGTTATTTGTGGTTTTTGTTGTTAATGTTCTTGGTTTTTTTTGTTGTTGTTGTTATTGTTGGAGGTAAACCTCTACATGTCATGTGTAGAATAGTATAATGTAATTACAAAGACAAACGATACTATTCCCTCCCCTACTACTTCCTTTGCTCATTCTTCTAACGTGCCACTTGAGAAATTGTTGGTCTTGTTGGTGTCACTTCTGTTAACCCTAAAAGCGCCAAAACCAATTACTGAAATGTCAAAGTTCTACTTCACTTATTTTCAACATAAAGTGACAAATTAGATCCAGAGGCGCCATTAAAGTAATTATTTCATTGTAGTGTATTATTATTTGGAAAGCAAATTTTATTGAATCGAAATTGTGTGTGTGTTTAAGAGGTGCTACTAAATATTATATCTGCTGATCATTTACCGATTTGTATGTGAAAACATCCTCTGGACATGATTAGATCCTTTGGGTTTGTTTATATTCATGGTGTGTCTGTATGTAAATATGCAACCATCCATCTCATTACATACATCTCTGGGTAAGATAGGGACAAATTTGAAAAGTAGACCTAGTGGTTACATTCATACAAAAGGGCTTATGACTACAACATCAGTCCTCGAGAACTATCGATATATTCCTTTGAAAGAATTTAGATATAGTCCTCGCCTATTTATAAAAAAGATGGTCTCCGTCAAAATAAGTCGAAATGTTGCATAATTATGCTTCGTGAAGAGGTAACAATGTGCCTTTGTGCTTTAAAGCCTTAAAAATGTGCTCCAATCAGACATAAGCTGGTCATATTAGAACATATTGAGGAGAAAGGGGGGAGGGGGGGGGGGGTGGAGACGTTTAAACAAAAAGTAAGAAGGGCATTTTTATCAAGATGATTTCAGGTTAGGCATCTCATTTTTGTATTGTTTTGTATTTGTTTTGTTGCTTGTGTTGTCATAGAATGTCAAATTCACTTCAGATATGGCTTAGTCTTGAAATAGAGTCTGTTAGGTATGTTTAGATCATTTTATTTTATTTAGTTTTTACTTAGTTATGCCCAACTGAAACTTTTGGGTGAGACAGCTGAATCAGCCAGGAACACGATTGTAGAACAGTTTGAAGATCTGTCGTGAACTCTGACAGTTCCTTCCTCGGGATGAAAGTAAAATAAAAGTGAAATAAAATAAAAATAAAACAAAATAATATAACAAATGCGACATAAACCGAAGCTATGGGCCTGAGCAAAACTCAATATAGCGGATTGCTTGGTGATGAAACAACTATATATGCTATTTTCAAATTAAGCTCACTGTTGTTTCCCTGGGAAGGTAGCCGATACTGAGAATTTCGCATTTTTTGTCATGCTGAGGAGATTTATTTTCCCCGTGTAGAAGGAGATCAAATGGCTTTTGGCACATCCTTTACACTGCAGTAGCTGTTGCTATGATGGGAGCTTTTTTTCTTGGCTTTTTGTGCCGTGACATAGCAGATCTCTACATTTGGCAAGCATAGCGCTCCCGTTCTCCAGAATCCTTCGTCAGAAAGGTAACATAATTTTTGTCCAGAGCTAGTTAAGGATGCTGTAGCCTCTCTGTAACGGCAAAAGGCTGGATGTCACATAATACCTTCAGTTTCACTTCCACTTAGTACTTATTATTTTAGAGTTTTGTCCAGTAGCAATAAGCGAATGTTGCACGTTATTACGGATGTTGACATGAACTTGACCATAATCCTCATATCACGACAGCCCTGTTTGATTTTCAATAGACAACGATTGTATGGATTTACATATAACCTGAATACCTTTTTTCCCAGTCTTTCATATCTGTCGTCGGGAAAATAAATACAAAACTGTGTAGTTTTTGGAAAGGAAATATATCCTATCATTAGCTGTCTGCAAGTCAAGAATTTGAAATCTGGCTTTCTTGTGATCACCCGAATAAAATCCTATAGAATCTATAATGCATGGACATAGAATCAATAGCAGTAAAGTCAGCTTCAAAAGCCAAAATGTGGCTGTGTATTCGTAAAACCAGACTTCCCTGTTACGATGATGAAAGCGTACTAATCCGAAGTCGGATACTTTGCGCAATCAGTTCTCAAGAATTTCCACCTCTACCGACCCCATGCCAGGAGATCGGCGCAACTAAGAAGGTCGCCCATTCAAACACAGCTGTCGATATGTGAACTTTTCAAAAGCTCCGGCTATTGTCCTCTTTCTAAATTACGATGCGCTTAAATCACCCGGCCTGTGTCTCCGATATGGCGATCCCTTGTTAATCGCTAACAACCTTCATGCCTTGTCGTTGGGTAACGTGTTCTTACACCATGTAGATTTCCCAATGTAAGGTCATAATCCCTGGGCAATGGCAATGATTTGGAAACATTGATCGGTGAGAACACAGCGCATGAATGGAACTTGACAGAGAGAATCCGGGCCGTGGTATCTTTCATGTTATAGAGAGATCTCCCAGTCTTTGCCGTCCACGGAAAAACTAGAGAGGGAATAAAAAAAAGGGGGAGGGGGGAGTGCAGTGATACAGTCATTGTTATGAATCAGTATAATGAATACCTGCACTCAGCAAATTGACAGTATTATACAATAACAAACATATATATTATTAGTTTAATGGGAAGCGCAAATTTGGGGGTACACTCAGCGATGTCTCCAAGCTCGATCCCATTATGAGACCTATGGGTTAGACAGATGGGATCGTGCAGTAAACGGTAAATTATGTCAGCTAGACCTATCCCCTCTTAATCTATGCAAAAATGATTTATAATTTATCCAAACAAATAGTTTCAGACAGATGTATTTTAAGAGGGCGGACGTGGCATGAGAGCTGTGAACAATAGAAAGAAAGGAAATCATAAAAGAGGGCATTATATTTTATTTTATAATTTCATAGGCTTAGATATTTCTCGTATATCATAATGTACTGTATGATATGCTGTATCAATGCTGAAGAGACTACGTCATCAAACCGGCGGACATTCCTCGGTTGTTACAATGGATAAGTGACACTGTCAGTCACTACCACGTTGATCATCCAAACAGTAAACTAGCTGTCAACTTCATCCCATCTCTTCCCCCTCCCCCTTTCCCCTTTTTACCCAAGAAATTATAATTTGGTCTCTTTTCTCCGTTCCTTTTTTTTTTCTAAAATCACACGAATTTTTATCATTCCGGACACAGAGATTCTCATGCAACCGTTCTCCCATCTCTCCTCCCTATTCCCTCTTCTCCCGGTTACGGTTTTGTTAAGCTTTTCAACCTCCTGTCGTGGTGGTTATCTCAGCTGTACAAAAACGCACAAAAATGTAAGTTTGCGAGCTCAATATTATGCTCTGTCAATCTACCTATTCCCTTTTCTTCATTTAAAACGAAATATGGTTTTTGGTCCAAAAAAAACCAACCAAACAAACAAAAGAGTGATTTTAGATTTTTGTTTTCTCTTTAAAGTCCGGCCTATTCTGGATATAAAAATGATATTAAAAAATGGATAAGTCCATTCTAACGTGTTTGACCCATGATCATTTAACGGATGTCCCGCCTACTGTCAGCCAGGACCCTGTGGTTCCTACATGCAGTCATAGACCATCACTATTTGATATACAGGCAAAGGGTGCATAAAACACTTGATTATGACCTCTTCTAGCAATATATTGAGCCCCAGTGCCAGGGATGACCACTCTGAGGCGAAACCAGGCGTTCTAAAATGAACTTTGATGCCCTATAAATAGTAAAATTTTCTTTTATTTCTGAAACTTCAGAGCACTTTGTGCATTTTAAGCCATAGTAAAGGTCAAGACACCCTGATTTTGACAGAGAAAGATATTGAGGCCCCATATAATCCCTTAAGAACCAGAAAATGACTATATGGGGACCCCTATAAGGATGGATGGGAGGGGGGGGGAGGGAGGAAGGGAAATCCAAGAAAGAATATGAAAAGAAAGCCAGGAAAAGGTAAAAAAAGACACACAGATGATGGAGAGAGAACTAGTATTTGAAAAAAAGGGCTGCTTGAAGAGCTATTTGCCGAATAAAAGACTCTTCATGGCAATTTGTCTGTTAAAAACAACATTAAACTACTATTTTATTCCTTGACCGATTCAAATTAAATTTGACTTACACCAATTCCCCCCCAAAAAAAACTGTGCGAGCTCATTCCGTTTGTAAGTTTTGGAGAGAGAAAAAAGATTTTTATTACGGAAAAAAACAAAACGGCGAAATTTGAAATTTCACTACATGGCATTTTCAAGTATGTTCTTTTGCATACAAAGAGCCCAAAATAAGTAACGTTTTAAATATTATACCAAACAATACACTCACCAAGTATAATCAAGTTCCTTCAATATTTGGTTTCAAAGAGAGCCATTTTCGAGAAACCAAAATCCACGATGGCGGCTTTGCCATGGCAACCGTTCGAGAAAGTAGATTTATTTTTTCCACTATTTTCGATTAATTTGAACATGCCGAATTCGATGAAAAAGGTTAAAATAGTCTATATGTAACAATTAAAAAAGCTATCCTCCAGGCCCCTCCCCCCGAATAAAACTTAATCTATGAGTTTCATCAGGTGCCCATTCGGCGTAACCATTTCACATGCCGACCTCTGATTTCTCGTTCAGCGAAAAAACGTTTCCCTGCTATATGTATTATTTTTCAAGCCCTTTTTATTGCGGGCTCGGGCATTAAGTTCTTGTTCTATTCCAAAGATAATATTTAATGTTCAAAGGGGAGGAGAGAGAGAGAGGGAGGGAGGGAGAGCTTACATTCGTACACGAACATTAGTGAGTGCGGAGGTGAAGGAAACGTCTATGTGGTGCATATGTTTTTGTGGGAAAGGTGGGGGAAGGTGTCTCCCTAAAGGTTTTAACCCCATTGAAGTGTCAATAGCAATTTGCCGTAGTGTCAGAGTGTTTAAGATGTGATATTATGAAAACATGTATTTATGTCAAAGCAAGGACAGTTTATAATTAATATAATGTTATACAGAACATTATTTCTAATGTAAGGTATGATGAGCGACTAGATCGATCACTTGATACAGGAAAGGTTAAGAGAGGGTGCTAGCTTAGCATGACTCCCCGTATATCAGTCCGGGGGAGATAGCGGTAGAGAATAGACAGTTCGGGCAAACCATAAACCACAAGATTAAACACGCGTCCTGCTGTGGGGGTAGAAATGCATTACTGAATTACAATAAAAGCAAATCCCATGCTATCTTGGATCACTTCAACGAGATCACTCTGAATTATAAATCTTGTATTATAAAGGACTCGGTGATCGACGGGCATACATAGCTTTATGGTTTTCTATTTGTTTATTTTATTTTATTTCAGTTTACTTATTCATTTTTTGTTTATTTGTTTTAGATGATGCAGTTTATAATTAATCAACGAGAGAGCCTTTAGAATAAGACAAGCCTGTAAACAGGTTCAAGGGAATTAAATAGTTGTAAATCATTTAACTTTCTGAGGGCAAAGTATATTCTTTTCTTATATGTTTCTAATTCTATGCATGCATGACACGCTTTCTGACTCTGAGATTCGTGAATGGTGAAGTGGGACACAGTGCTGGTGCTGTTTCCAGATGTGTAGTTATAACATGTACCTTTGTATGTTACGCTGTGCTGTTCCATACTATACGGTATTGCTATAGTTTATTGTGCTGTGCAATCTGATATATCATATCATACCATATCATATGACATCATATCACTTCATTTCACATCACATCACGTGACATCAGATCATTCAGCATCGCATTGCATCATATCGCATCATACCGTATATCATATCATATATCATATCATATGATATAATATGATGTGGTGTAATGTGTAATATATATTATATTACAATACAATACAATACAACACAACAAATACAATACAAGATAAAATAATATATTACATCATGTTACACAATAATAATATAATAAAACAACAAAAGACCACCCACCCCACCCCACATCAGTCCACAGCACAACACAATATAGTATAATGTAATATAATATAACAATAATGTCAATAACATTTATATATACACACACACTCACAATACAATACAATACAATATAAGATAATATGATATAATATAATATAATATTCAAAAATGTAATATTTTCATAACCTACTGCAATGCAACGTAATGGCATGCAATGGAAAGAATGCAATGCATCGTATGTAAGGGAAACGATGAACAACCTGGTAGAGCAAAGCATTACCATCTATTTGTGAGATGCTAAAAACATTGAAATACACAGAACATTAAAAAGAGAAATATTACAAGTACTTGCTGATCTTTAGATTTTCATTTGCTTCCTTATGACCTTTTTGTTTCTCTGCTTTACTTTTCGCATCACAGTCCATAAAAGGGGAAAAGTGACATGTCTGCAAGCCGAGCCGCTAGATTTTAACGGCGCAGACACCTGTTCACATCTTTGCAAGCTGAGTCGCTAGATTTTAATGGCGCATACACCTGCGTCTCAAGTATGATCTCTTCAACCTCAGTTATAATAAACTACAAAAATAATAATAATAAAAACAAAACAAAACAACAACAACAACAAATAATGATATATTAACTACGTATATGTGTTAGTTTCATGGCTGGGCAAAAACAATTTCTAATCGATTTTGCTGTGCACTCTTGTGATAGAGGCTGTTTGGTTTAAAATAAAGCACGAAATGAAATAAGAGTTTTTCTCTTATAATCTCTTGTGATTTAAAGGCTGTAGAGGAGTTCTACTGTGGCATTATCGAGAAAACAGGCTGGAGGGGATCGGCGGGGTGGGAATAGTGCAGTTGGGGGGGGGGGGGAGA
>JBCEWB010425804.1:0-15651 GCA_039654565.1 Peronia peronii | reverse complement strand
CCTCTGTCGATTTGTTTTTCATTTTCCCTTTCATCAGTTCTTTCAAAGATTCTCTCCCCCCCCCCCCCTCCCCTCACCTCCCCTCTTAACAAGAGCCAGGAATTGTTAGTATTGGCTGCTGTGGATGTTAATGCTGTTCTTTTGTTAATTCTATTTTGGCTTAAAATTTCTAAAGGCTTGTTGCTCTCAAGTTTTAATAGATCAAAAGATTGAGATGGCCATAAGACGTCTATAATTTTGAAAAGCAAGCCCACATTTGATTGAACTCGTCTGTTCTATAGATTGAACAATAAATATATTTTACCAAGGCTTTTGAGAGCATTTCTTTTTTTTTTTTTTTTTAGAGTTTTGGACATCGGACAAAACCTCATACATACAAATTTGTTAGTAACTGTAATTTTTCGGGTCAGTCTTTGTTTGTTTGTTTTTTCTTTCATTGAATCTGAAACTGACAAAAAATAGAATTTCCTGCAATTTCTGGCTTTCCTAAGTATCATATTGTTCTCTTTAATCCTCAGGGTTAAATTTCCTTCACCTGCATAAAACTGGATGCGTGGAATGTTATATCTCCATTTAGCTACGGCTCCTTCGTTGCCAGCCAACTGGTAGCAGGGCAATGTTAGATGTAGGAAAAGGTAACATGAACCTACTGGTTTCTAAAAGATTTTTTTTTTTTTTTTGGTGAACAACACAAAAAAGCAGCGTTTTTCATTGATGTACGAGGATAGGGGAGGTAGAGTTGGTGAATAAATAGAAAGAGGGAGAGTGTGGGGGAGGAAAGAAGGAGGGACAGAGACAGAGAACACTTGAGGGGGCGTTTATGAGGTTGTAAGGTTAAGGTTTCTATTAAATTTGAAGAAGAAAAAAATGTCCCTGGAAAAAACTACGCCCTCCAAATTCAAGTTAATCCATTGTTTGCATTTTTGTTCGAGTCTGGGTACCGGGTTAAGTGGGCAGCGGTAGAGGATGTGGAAAGGGGTGTAAGTTGATGATCGGGACATCCACTGTTTTTTTTTTTTGTTTAAATCTGTTTTAAAGAAATGGGAGGAGAAAAATATTTTAAAGAAATGTGAAGTTGAAACTAATATTATATAAATGTTTGTGACTTCTTTTACATCACCGATTCTGTTTCCTTCTCCTTTCTCATCTTACCTCACCACCTCACTCAGAATTCCTGTCAGCCCTCCTGCCCTTATAGCCGATTCCCGCCCCTCTCATATTACTCCCTTCCCCTTCCCCCCTCCACACACACACATAACAAGCACTCCCCTCTTTCCATGGTTCTGGCCACGCTTCTGAATGGCAAGCACGTGATGAAGTACAAAGTGGAGTTCATCTCTCTCTAATGAAGACAGTAAATACACAACGCGGCCCTTGCCTGCAGAATGGGTAAACCCTGTCTGCGACCAACATCTACAGCAAATCCCGTGGCTTAGGCTCAGGCTCAGGCAAAATCCCAAGTACACATTAAGTTACAACCTAGCTGTCCAACAAAGGCTTGTTTACTGGGGCTTAATAGCCGCTGTGCGCATGTTGCAGACTCGGTTCATCTTAAATAAAATATTTGGGTGAGAAAATGACTCCGCTCACTCTTGTCTGAGACTCTCTTACTCAGCAGTCCCAGTGGATAGATAGTGACATATCTGTGTGTGTGTGTGTGTGTGTATATGGGAGGGGGGAGGGGTGCAACCAGGATTGGATGGTAAAGTTATATCGATGCCTTCATGGGTTGGTGATGATACCATTGAGGCTATTGTTAGACAATAAAAAGAGAGAGAGAGAGAGAGAGAGAGAGAGAGAAAACAGACAGAGCGATAATCAAATAGGAGAGATATATATATGGTCTGCAAGATGTGCGTAGATTGGATGGATAGAGGATAGAGACATGAACAAGACTGTATTAGGCCTGTGTATGATCGATCATGATAACCGGTTATATCCGTCATGTACTAATAATCGATTAATCGATTATTATGACTGATGGTTGGTTACGTTGTCGGTTATGAACGACCATGAAAGAAATAATTAATCATAGTTAAGAGGTTCCTGCTTGGCGATTGGCGAGTCACCCTTCCCACCCCCCTTTCCCTACTACGCGCATGTTATTTAAAAAAAAAAAAAAAACCCACTGATCCGGTAGCAAGGACACGCCAAGAGCTGAGCTGTATTCACCATTTAACCTTAGTAGTGTCAAGGGGACGATCTGCCGAAACGTTTTTATAATTTGTATATTAATTACGTCTTAGATAGCTACAAAACAAACAGTAGCACAATATTCGTTTCATACATGTATTATTGCCATTTTTGTCTCACTGTTATTTCTTGAACATGAATTCATATCCTGGTGAAAATGTTGCATTCTGTTTCTTCTGGCTCTTTTATGGTTAAGGCCATTTGTGGTCGACTTCGAGACGTCCGGCGCAATTTTGTATTACATGCTTCCCACTTGTCCCCTCTTCCCCCTTTTACCCCCCTCAACCTCCTCTCCCGTGCAAACTTCTTTGAATAAACGATTGAAACAGACCATACTGTATTTGCTAAATTACGGTATCTTGAAAAAAAAAAAAAAGGTAAAAGTCGTATGAAACAGACTATTGTTGAGTCTTAGAGTTAGAACACGTGGTATGTCCTTCTCAAATTAGTAACTACGTGAGACGGTTGCCACTTTTTTTTTTGATCAAATTAAAATCACACTAATGAGAGTTATAACGTAATATTTGGTATCAAACTGCTCTAGAATTTGACGCCCGATCGATCTGTAGAGTCAGATTTGTGAAATATTGAGTTTCACACCCCAAGTTTTCCTTAATCAAAGTCCCTGATCAAAGGTCAAGTGAGCGAAACTCAGGCTGACTGTGAATGGCGGCATTTGTTGTTTTTGGTTACAATAGACTAAGGCCAAGACCATAACCGATGTGACGTCACACATGACAAAGAAGGAAATATTTCACCGATAGAATAATCGATCGTCGACGATCATGGGAGCCGGTTAACCGTTACCCGCCGGTCACGAACATTGTCGGTCATGCACAGGCCTAGACTGAATATATATTCATCATATATTATTATTTGCTATTATTATTAAGGCCGAGATAATCCCCGTCACAGGGGATTGAAAGGCCCAAATGAAAACTTAACTTTGCTATTATTATGTGTTATCTGTGTGCGTGTATGTGTGTGTGTGTATGAGAGAAAGAGAGAGAGAGAGAGAGAGATAACAGTGGGTTTATCGTTTCCTGTTACACGATCAACAACTTTTTTGATACATCATTTTCCCCACGGGATCTGTTGTGTTAAGGCGCCTCCTCCTTCTTTCATTTGTAACGTTAGCAATGCAGAGCAATACTTGCTTGATATATATCTCTTGCCAGGTGCTTATATAGAGTCTACATGTATATGTATATAAATACAGCTATCCATGTCAGTCTTTGTGTTCTTCTTTTCACCTGCTTCATTATGGATTCATGGGTATAAAAAAAAATGGTTTGATGCTGCATTCATTTGATGCAACGCTAATTGCTCTCTGACTTTGGAATCTGTATAACCTCCATACAATTTCTACACAAAAGGTATCACGGCCTTACTTCCTACTACTTTACTGTTATTACTAGAAGAGGACCCACGACCTTCGTGGGAGAGATTATTTAAATATAGGTAAAACCGATACTGCCCGACACGACTTAAAGTGCGCAGCTCGATTTTGGTATTTTGGATGAATAAACTGAACGTTATTACTCAAAGAAAACTTGTTTGGTGTTTTGAATGCGTCATTCTATCGAACTCACAATTCGGATTAAACATTATGGGGAGTTCACTATTCAATTATTATCGCCTTTTTAGAATAATGCCAAATATAGTAAACTTTTATCGGCTTTAAGTAAGTAGAAAAAAAGTAGAATATAAATATATTCAGCAGTTTTAGTGTCCACAAGCCTTTTATGGATTTTGTTGCAGATTCATAGCAGAGATTGTTAGCCTCAATAACGATAATCCTGTTCATCATTTTCATTTAGAAAAAGGCACACAATAATAGCCCAACGCAATAACGCGCAACATAACAATGAGCGTCATACACGATGAAAAGGTTTTAATATAGGGAGACGAAAGCAATACTAGAAAAAAAAATATAGTGGGTTCACTTGAATATGCATAAAAATATCACATTTGAGACAATTCATGCTTGACTGTGACCATCTTTAGGATTCTTTGGATAAATTCTTAAATCCTGGCTTACATTCAGAGGACGATGAGTCAAAACAAGATGACCAAATCCAAGAATAAAACCCCCGAAGCCAAGTCCAGCCATTTCCCACAAGACAGAAAATTGATGAGTACTTAGAGTTGACCTGATGGATTTAAGAGCGTGTCAAAGTGTAGGCGCCCCAAAGCGATTTTTGTGGGACATTTCTGCTGAGCCGCTAAAGCAGTGTGTCAGAGATATCCCATTTATTTACATGTATATTCACCAGACATTATTACATATATTGTCCTGATTTAATAGCTTCTGTGTTCATTGTTTCCCAGTTTATTTAGATGGATTATATATTCTATGTAGCACGTATGAAATGTTTAATTTGATTGTGATTTTTGAACGCCATGCACAGCTCAAAACGAATTGACCTTTTTTTTAAAATCAACATTGAGAGACTTCTTTTGAAATGTTTAAATATGTTTTATCATCTCCAAATAATGGCAGTAACTGATCTTCTGCCTTTCCCCAGGCACTAGGTGCTGCAGTAATGGTCATATGAAATGTGATTCAAACGAAGTAACGGCCAGATTTTCTGGCATTTGAAGATATAAAGACAAAGTCGTCACTGGAAATAGTGGTGGGAAAAAAGTATCTTTAATTTTGTGACGTTTTTATGGTACATATATACACACTATATGCAGGACTGCGTTTTAGAATGAAACTCTAATATTTTTTTCTGCTTTTTAAGAAAAAAAAAAAAGACTTTTTATCTACTTTTTTTCTGTAGAGTTGCCTTTTCCACCTGGTCGGAACATGTCGAGAAAGCATTGATGGGGTGACAGGTTAATTCAGGCAATGAAAAGATAACAGAGGGCTACATAAAACATACAATTCAGGCAAATTTTATGTCTAAAAACAAATCACTGTGATCCACTCATTCACTGGTCACTATAATAGGGTTATCAAGTATTTGTATCGATGATTTACATGCAGAAAAATACCATATTATTATTGTTTAACATCGCCATCATTCATCAGATTGAATACAAAAGCAACAAATTTCAGAGAACAATAAAATACGAACTGAATCTGGATATTATCATCAGTATAGAGATAGTGTTCCTGTCTCTTGTTCCGCGTCATGATTGTTATTATAATATCTCCCATTCTGTTCTCAAGCATGTACACAAATCATAACCATTATATAATATAATGAATTTATGGATCCATTCAAAACAAGAATTATTTATGTATTTCTTTCTTTCTTTCTTTCTTTCTTTTTTGAATGGTCTCTCTCTCCTTATACAGGAACTGTTGAATTTACCTGTGTTATGAATCTCTACACATGTCGGGGGAAAAATGAGCTCAGAATGAAGTCAACAAGGTCTTATACATTTTTTTTTACATTACATTTCATTATCAACTTTTGCATTAGTCTGTGATTTAGAATTTGTAAAATGAAAGTTGAAAAAAAAAATCGAAAACATTATTATGCGATATTTTGTAGATGAACTTCAAATACGATTCAAAAGTAGTCTTGAGCGTCACAGACAAACAGTATGGCTTAGGGACATAACAAATAAAAAATTTGAAGACCTGTGTCTGATCACACACATCTCAGTTTAATCCCGAAAATCCTGCTAGAGGCATCATTATTCCACATGGTTGGTACGGAACAAGCAGTATTGAAGAGGCACTGCGTAACCCAACAAATGCCCTGAATTCCACGGCCATCTAACATAGCAGGTCAGGACATAGAACGATGACCACTGGATTCTCACACCGTCAGGCGGAACACCAAAAGAGATCTCTAATTTAGGGAAACAGCCCCCGGGACAATTCAGACTGTCTTAGCAAATATTAAGTGAGACAATTGTACCGGAGGCAAGGATAGCTTCCTTCATTGACCAAGGGTCTTTGGTGGTGACCAGCGGCTGACAGACTGTAGCGATAAGCTTACGGGAGTGACTCCCGGTTTGTTCATGGTCCACAGCTCTCCTTATCTCATCCATGCCATTGCCTGCTTGTTGGAACACAGTATTTGATGGGCAGATATGTATTAAGAAATGGGTAGATGGATGAATGGGTCGATGAAATTGGTGCGTGGATGAGTGGATGGACAGATAGCATACCTTAATATAAAAAGATTAAGAGAAGCTAGAGGGAAGGATGGATTGAAAGATGAATAGAAGAACATGATAGTGGGATAGATGAGAAGAGGAATGATAGACAGGTAGATCAGCTGAGGAGGAAGAGTGGCAGATCATTCATTATTAATATTCGGCTTCAACAGCCTGTGTAGACAATGTGAAATGCCCAACTTATTTCGATCCACCTTTGCTGTGCCGCTCTTGTTCCTCGTTTCCCCGCCAGACTGATTTAACTTTGGCTTTGTGTTTTTTTCGAAGTCACTGTTGTAAAAATATTTTGTCTGTCCTCCCTACACACATTCTTTGCCTATTATATCCAGACTTATTCTATGTATAGAGAACATTGACAAGGTTGGGTCACTGTACTGGCGAGGAAATGACGATGTCCCTCTAGCAAAATTCCACAACTTAACAAGAGCAGGCCACCGTTTATATGGACTTTGTTCACCCCTATTCACTCATCTGTAATTAACAGTAGTGAGAAACGATAAGGTTCTCGTGCTTCCTCAAGCCTTTCCCAAACCATCTCTCAAATCTCGAGGCCAGATAGAGAAAACTAATGGTCACCATCAAACAGCTTCAGAGTTCACTATCTCATCTTGTGGTGAGTCTTTGTTCTGTTGTCACGCCCACAAAAAGCCTGATCTGTTTGCGTTAACAATAGCGATGCAAAGACCTTTCAACAGGAACGCCGCTCGTGATAATCTGGACAATGGTGTTCAAGAATCAGGGTTAGCAATCCTATAATTTGGAATAACAAATACATTGCAATCCAGCGGTTGTATCCAACGGGCTGAGTTAACGAGATATGTCTACATAATTGAAAAGGGAGTTTGAAACTTGCTAGAGGGCATTTCATGTCGTTGTCCGGACAGAAAAAGTTAACGAAAGAGTTCATGCCCTCTTAAAAAAATAAGCCGTTAATGCTGAGTTTAGCTGGATTTTTGGAGGAAATGTTCTTTGTATCAAATCAATTTTGTCAGCTTGATGCTAGGCCAATACCTATTATATTTTGACGCTCAAGTTCTGGCGTGGACTGAAGATTATTTCTGTCACTAGTTTTACGACAAGAGTAAACTGACTGATTAATTATATTTGCACTTTTCGTCAAATCTATTGTACTTAATATCAGTCCAGACAGCTCGCCGTTCACTGAAAAAGCAGTCTAGTAGATCTGACCCAAAGCCAACAATTGAAGGCTCTTCCCCGTAAAGAGATGGCGAGCATGTTACTGTAATCAGTGAGGTCAAGAAATACAATCAGAGAAATATTAATTTTTCCGTCTTTTTTCCTAACCTGACACCAGCAGCGGAAAAAAACGTTTTGCCAAATTCAGGAAAAATATGCCTAAAGAAAAGAGATTATTGTCTATAGCCATTTGTATCATGGAGGTTGAGACTAATGAGAGGCAGTGAAAGTCGGGGAGGGGGGCAGACAATGTGATTAAAGAAAATTAGAGAAAAAGAAGAGAAATTAGAGACTGAACTAACCCAACTGAAAAAAAAAAAAGGAGTGTAACCATCATCGCCATCATTATCGTCGTCCTTTCCATTGTCATCAAGTACAAACCGTCTCATTATTTGTGAGCTGTGGCCAGAGAGCAAGGATAAACTGAAAGGTCCATGATTGCAGGAGTTAAGTATTTAATGGCCTGGCTTAGAGCAACCTAATTACTGTTATAACTGGCCAGATCCCAGGATGAACAATTACCCAGTCAGAGAGCACTGTTGACATTCTGCTGGAGGATCGGGAGGACAGAGCACAGAAAGTGAGTGAGTGAGTGAGTGAGTGAGAGAGAGAAAGAAAGAGAGAGAGAGAGAGAGAGAGAGAGAGAGAGGGTGGTTAGAGGAGGCGTATCTCCTACTTCAGAAAGACGAGAAAAGACCAAGCTAGCAAAAGGTGAAGTGGGGTGAAGAGATCCAAGATGGGTCCCGATAGGAGTGGAAGGGAGGATAGAGTTCGGAAGGATATAATCTTGTTGATTAACTACAGCCCTGCCATTCTTGTTTCCTTCTTTCTCCGTCCCCCATCATTTTCTCTCAAATACCCGATTTTTAGCTCTTTATACATAGGAAAATCTATTTACTGAGAATTACCAGTCCTATGCCAGTACTGATTTGATTGAATTATACTACTCCCTGACCACAACGGTGATCGTTTTGCCAGGCCAGGGGCAAATCTGCATCACCCAGGAAATAAATAATTATCATTTTGGCGGTCGAAGGTCCTTAGGACTGTCGTCTGTTTCTTGACGTCTTCATATTTCCCGTACCGTCTGTTATATCCATGTGGTGTCCATCTTTGCACCATCTTTCTTCGCCTTTTGTCTTCGGATACCGGTAAAAAATTGGTATCACTGGTCCCAGTCAGCCGTCTAGGAGACTCTCGCTTTGTCTTTCGAGCACGCAGAGTTAATCTTTAAACAGTTCGCGGTATTTTGAGCGACAAAAGACTTCATATTCCTTCTTGTCTCTGCCGAATGACTCGAATTTTTCTTGTTTATGAAGTCACAGCATGGTAGGGACAGGAGGATGAAACTTGAGACTCTCACAGAATGACTCTGTTTGTCAGGTGAGGTAACTCTACCGTCAGTTCTCGCCTAGTACTATGGCGGCCCTGGTAACCAAAGGCATTTTAGGTATTAAAACATATGGCGTTGACACCTCACCACTTAGCGCAGAGATACCACAGTCCTCCAGGTGTAAATAACCTGAATTCCTGGTGTTGTTTCAAAGTGTTCGCCTTGATCTCAGACGGTCGGGTTAAAATCTTGACGATTCTTTAAAACAGAAACGAAAAGGGGACAAATCTGTGAGTGTCATCAACATCAATTACAACAACACCAACATTTTTATAATTGCCGCCACCATTGCCTTCAAACAGTTCCGGTTTGAAACTTGGCACATTACTTTGATGCTCAGTGGCAGGGCCTCTTTTCAACAACAGTCTTGTCTTGAAAACGCTCATTTTGACTTTCAGATAATATGTATTTAAAAGAGGAGGAGGAGAAGTAGGAGCAACTAGTTCAACTACCGGCAGAGGAATAAACACCTTGAGAAAACCATGTTAATAATAATAGCAGCTTTACGTTACGTTCTATTATGTCTTTTAACCTCCTGGTGGAGGTTATCTCATAATGGTAGCGACAGTTTATTTAAAGCGCATTCCCGTACAGTACAAATCCAGTTTAGTCAATTCCTCATTACGTTCTCAACTTAATGGGAAGCACATAAGGTGACTGTGCACTCACATTTTTATCAACCTAACAATAACATTCAAAGTTAATAGTAAGATACCTATAAGCTACCTTATGGTAGGATACCCACTTGTTTACCCATTTTGACCTGGGCGATTAAGGAAGTGTGTGTAAATCGCCTTTTTCATGGAAACCCCAAAACTTTTGTCACGACGACGCAACCACTAGGCCACGGACATTAAGATTAATATTCAAACCATCAACTGAAAGGAACTTTGTTTCTCGTGAAGAAATATTAATCCACTTTTAAATTATTCTAGAAAAACAACAATTTTGACTTTTTCGTTTAATTAACACTGCGTGACAAAACAAAAACAACAAAATCAACCAACCAACCAAATCAAAGAAAGACAGAAACATGAAACTAGCTGACCAAGAAATGAGGATACCTCAGCGAAGTGACGGCAGAATGCAATGCAAAATTTTGAGGAGAAACTAACGATTGTAATTTTTTTTAAAATCAAGGAGCAGGTAAAAAAAAAAAAAAGTACACATTATCGGAGTCTCAGAATGAAAAATATATTATAGAAGAAATATATCAACATTTTTTAAATACCATTATGAAAACTTCGATAAGTATAGCTTTGTTTATAGAAGGACTGCTGAAGAAACTTGTTGCTATGTAGTTGAAAACAGATGTGAATAATTGGGCCAAGTCAAATGCTGAGAAACTTCAGGAGGGAGTGCGAACTTTCCACTCAGTGTCGTCTCTCGAGAACCTTCAGTAAAGTCTTCCACTGCCGGCAATTTTAGACACCTGACACGCTAATTAAAATACGCCAAAAATATGAGCTCTTGGGGTAAAATGATGGCAATTTTTTAGTCGTCTGAGCCGAAATTTAAGTGGGGAAATTTCTTGGTTTATGAAGAGTTACTGTATTCTAGGCGGTAAATCCATGCAATATTTAGTGTTCGGTTTGTTTTTTTTTTCAGTCTGAAATAAATTAGCAAATCTCTGTTCTCAATCTCGCTTTTCTATATGTGACCACGTTCTCACACACACACACACACACACGCACACACACACACGCACGCATACACACACACACACACACACACACACACCACACAAAAAGTTGTATAATCACAGTTTTGGGATAGGGCAGGGAGGACAGCAGGTGCTTGCAAAAAAAATTATTACAGTCCAAAATTTCGCCCAAAATGGTGCAGTAAAATCACATCCAGGAGATGAACAAACAATATATTTGAATACATACATCTTCCGCCAGTGAAGTTAAATCAACTGTCTGTTGAGGAATGATGAGGCATGTCGAGCATAACTTGTCAATGTCTAAATCCAGCTTAAATATTTAATACGTCTTCTTTCTTGACGCATCGACCTTGGAACTATCGGCAACTATAAGTTTCTTAGGTCAGTCGTTTTCAGACTGAGTTTCAGACTTTTTTTTTTTTTCAGATAAATGTTGGAAACACCGGTGTTAAGGTTCATGACTCGCATATTCGCCCAATACATTCATATTGAAGACAAACCTGGAATACCCCGGAGGAGTGTTTGTACCCCTACTAAAAATAGAACACTCACTTATGTGTGTTATAGCTCCACCACGAGATCCGACAACAATTGTCACAGATCCCGTGCATTTGTTTTTTTCATGTTTTTTTCTATGTCAACGGCAGTGAACAGTTTGCAATTTTTGTATCCCCTACTGAAAATAGACGGGGGTTTCCAGCCGTTTTCTTGGTCGGAACAAATCTATTTTATCTGTGTTCTATTAAATGCTTCTTTGCCCAAATTAACGTTGTTATGAGAATAGCATTGGTATAACAGTAGGAGTTCCTATTTCGTCAGCGTTGAGAGTGTGGATTTTACAAACGAAAATATAATAATTTACGTTTTTTCATCCATGAATTCTTTTATAGAGCAGCTCTTAAGAGTAAAAGCATATGCGCATTATTATAAAACAATAATAACAACTTCTGAATGAGCAAAAACTGAGGATATCTTCCTATCATTGCTAGATGCAATTTAATTATCAGTCATCAAAAACAAAGAAACAAAGAGACAAACAAACAAGCAAACAGGATTATGGATGCCGAAATGGTAGTCCGATCCATAAGATTCAGACGCAACAAAAAATTATGTACCGTAATTTCGAAGCGTGTTTCCTCGCTGTAGTACTTCAAATAATTTATTAAAATCTACGCTGGTGGACGGCCTAAGGACCTGTTATTATTACTCTTATTATTATTTAACAACAGATAATCTTTCTGTGCCGGATGCTACAAATGAATTTTGCATGCAGACAAGACGGTTACCTTCCTCTCACATCTCAAATTAATTTCTTCGAACCTCACTTTATTTCAGACATTATCCGAATGTTTATAGTCCGGTAGTTAAATTTTCTCATTTTTTATGTGATCTGAAATAAAAGTTAAAATGGCAAAGGAAAGGTCCGTAAATCTTGGCCAGATTTTATGAGGCAAGCGTAAAAATAAAAATTGTTGGGCAAACTGGAGTGTTAACGGAAACTGGAACAAAGTTGAAACAAAACTGAGATAGGACGTTGGCAACTAACGAAACAAAAACGCTAATTAGGGTGAAGTGTGTAGGACTTTACCGTCACAAGTGATAGAGAGAAGAACGAAGGACGAACACGATCCCCCTTAATTGAAATGTGTCTAATCTTTTCGTCGCAGTGGAACTGGCCTGAATCTACAGGAGGATGAAACAGAATTTGTAGCCATTCGGGTCAGTGAAATTGGCTGGGTAGTAGATCGAAGAAAACGACAACAAAACATATTATGAGGCTCTGCCGGGGAGGGGCGGGGAGGGGAGGGGGGGGGGACTCATTAAATTAGAACATTTTAAAATAAATCTTGGAAAATAACATCAATAAAACAAGAAAAGCAACACAAATGAATAAAAGAAAGATTAAATTTGATCATTCCAGCTAGTTTAGAATCAAAATTTCCCCTTCTTTCGATTATACTGACGCTCATTTGTTTTCAAATCTGGTCTAACTGTAGATCCAGTTTTCTCACTCCTGAGATCTGAAATCCCGACAAGCGAATGTCGTTAATGGACAACACATGTTTACCTACATGAAACACAACACTGGCTCAGGTAAATAATCTGAAAAGCGGGTTTAAATGTCAGTGTCAATATAGTTATGCTGGAAAGTGACTCGACTTTCATCACAACAGAGGACGAGATGCGGAAAAAAGGTGACAAGAAAGGGTAAAGTTATAATACGGACATGAAAGAAAATAGTGGCACTAATGGCTTCCATCCGAATCTACGGTAGTGGGCAAGCCTGCAAGTCGTGGTGCGACCAAGGGCACTAACAATAGACAGATATAGGTGGGCAGACACATGAGCAGGCAAGCTGGCAGACAAACAGATCAATTCGCAGGCAGGCAAGCAGGCGGGTTAGAGAATTGCTACAAAGATACAGGCACATGGTAAGATTTTCATAGAAAGTACGGGAGACAGACAGATCTAGACGAAAAGATAGGCAGAAAAGTAGTCACAGAGAAGATACAAAAAAGGCAGGCAGACAGACAGACAGACAGAGACATAGACAGCAGACAGGTATTTAGCAATAAGATAGAGAAATGAAGATATAGACGGACAGTCAGCTAATTATTACTTCATATTATACTGCTTTTGTCACGTCACACAGATTCCTGCAAAACATTGATTTTGTAATTGATCTGAAGCCACTCTACTCTCCTTGTCTTCCATCCCACGCCCTTTCTTTTGTTTCTTTTCTTTTCGTCTTTTGATACCCGCAGTAGTCTTACTTAGCCAATAGTGAATCGGGATTTGCACAAAACAGAATTCTCCTCCGAAGTTTTTTTTCGCTGTAGTTACCACAACTTAGCATTGTTTCCAGTTCTATAAATTATCGCTTGACAGTGTTATCTTATCGCTAGCGGAACCCCACTTCCATCCCCTCAGTTTGACAAGACAGTGTTTATCATCCATGTCTACTGGCTTAAACAGCTGAAGGACTTGTTAAGCAACGACGAAGTGCACTCCAAAGTGCATTATTTCTACGGTAATCATCATCCGGTGCTCTGCCTTATGTACCCCAAACGTCATTTACACAGAGCGCGATTGCCAGATATCAACCTCCTCTTGCGGAAACTGTGCGTTTCGTTCGCAAGTATTTCACTATCAGAACCAGAGTCTATATCTGTCTATAACAACGGGAAGCGGTGATAATTTTTTTCAAATCTTACTACCCTGATTTTTATTCAGTCAATGAAAGCACAACTCTTCATTGCATGACTGAAATAGGAATGAATAGAGGGCAGGCATTCGGGCAGGTAGACAGAGAAGGCCGCCAGGATATTGACTGATCGAATATAAAGCCATTAAGCCCTGTGTAGGGACTGTCTTGGCTATTTTTTATTGCCTATATTGCCTATCGATTATCTTTACTGTTTGATATTGTTTTTTTTTTTTTTAATTCCCAGGCCCTTTTTACAAAAAAGTGTATATATGCACTTATTAATTTAATGTCTTATTATATAAGTACGTTGTCTGTATAGAGGACAGCAAAATGCCATTGTGCGGACGACTGAAAGAAGGATACTGTGACCAAGGAAGGTTTCTCAAGAGATACAACGACACGTTGCAGAATACCATCCTCAATCAGATGATGCACCATTAGGAAGGCTTCCTGGGAAGACACTGCCCTTGACAGAACACTTTGAAACAACGACGTACTCACGGACATTCGAGCACTGCAGAGTAGTCGCCATCCAGGAATGGAGGGATTGGAGAAAACAGGTTTCAACCCTGTCAGACTCCTTTCCTTTGCAGCATCTGTGGATGACTCTGCCCCTCAACAACTGGCCTGCACTCGAACATGAAAATTCATCTTTCGTGTCTTCTCATTAGTCGCACATGACGAGAGAACCCAGCGGCACTGGTTTTATTATCTAAAAAAGAAAAAAATCAGCTAAAGAAAAGAAAGGAATCAGAGTTAATTTGCAGGATTTTAACGCTGAAACATAGGTTTTAGAACAAAGTCACCAGAACAATGACGTTAAAAAAAACAAAAAAACTGCAACAGTACATGCATTCTTTAGATTAAAACGTTTGATGGTTGATAAAAACCTCCGGCGAAGAAAAAAAACAACAACAAAAAGTTCAACAGGTTAGCCACTCAAGGAGTGCCAGATAAGCAAGAGCAGATACACCTCAGCCTTGATTAGTTCTCAAAAAACGTTTGGTTTCAAAATTGAATTTATCAGGGAATGAAATTGAACATAGGAAGTTGAGGAATAACATATTACTATTATCATTGTTGTTATTGCTATTTATATTATTAAATGATATTGATATCTTCTTGCTTTTAGTTTGTTATCATGATGTAGGAAATCAAAAGCCACGATCTCACCATTTACATGAGTTATCATCTCGATAGAATTCGAAGTAGGCATCACTTGCTCATTGAAAGTAAACTAATCATAATATTTAATAATAAGGCCAAAGTGACCAGTTTCAATCGTCTGTTCCTACATACAGAATTAAGAGCTTCGAACTAACAAATTATACGAGTCATCATAGATTTCACTTGTTCTTTGAAGTAAGCCGAAATATAATTTCATTCAGTAAACAAGTGGAACCCGCAAGCATTTGTTTGTATAGTAAGTAAGCAGTTTCAATGTTTTGTTTTTGTATGTAGAAATTAGAATTGAAAGCTGCCGCCCACACGATTTCATACATTTATCCTCTCGCCAGGGTCTAAAGATATAATAGACCCATATACATCACAAAATAATAGTTGTTCTACACTCTATGGACAAGGGAAATCCGGAGCCACTTTTAACATTGAGTGGCCACATTCTAATCTATATTTTAGAAAAAGGATCAAAACAGACATTGAATACCTTCAACATTTAATAAAATTATTTTTTCTCTACATGTAAGCAATTTAAGTCAGAGACAGACGTGATCAGATGTGGTGACATTGGGTTAAATGTAGTAACTTCCCAATTATTGTAGTAATAAACAATAAACAATAACAAAAAAAAAAAACAAAAGAAAACGAAACAAACATACATATATATAAATAAAT
>JBCEWB010425694.1:0-20220 GCA_039654565.1 Peronia peronii | reverse complement strand
TAAGTACATGAACAATAAAACAACAATCCAAATGCACAGTTGTCGAAATCTCTTGAAAAAGATATACAGCATTCCCTGAAAAGTGAAATAGGAGTGGGCGGAAAGTCTAAAGAACTTTGAATGTAATTCTTTTTTTTTTTTTTTGTAGCAGTGCTGTAGCTCATCATATCATCATCATCATCATCATCATCATCATCATCATCATCATCATCATCATCATCATCATCATCATTTTATAAAAAAAAATGTCCTAAAACTGAGACGACTGTCTAACCTGTAATTACTCAAATACACTAAAAAGCAAAAAACAACAAGAACAACAAACAAACAAAAACAATATAAATAACTGGATATTGATAAAATTAGCCAAATTTTCAAGCTTAATTAACTCTTCGTCAGGGCAATATAGAAAACATATCATCATTTTGTAGAAGTGTCTTTTTTTTTAACAATAACACAGATACCGTCAACTGGTATTGGGGTATTTAATAAAAATAAAACAAACCCACATAAATGGACATACGGATTAATAAATGGGGATGGAGAATGAAAAAATGGAAAGTAAATAAATAAGTAAAAACTAAGAGTAAAACAATAAAATAATAAAAATAATTACATTTTAAAAAAATTAGAATATAAGGGGAAAAATAATTTAACAAAAAAAATTCAAAAAATAAACAATTTCGAATTTTCGAACCCAATTGGTTCTTGTTCAGGAAGGGTAAAGAAAAAATATCTTACAGCTGTTGTCTTGTATATCCTCCTCTAGCTACGGCATCATCATCATCATCATCATCATCATCATCATCATCATCATCATCATCATCATCATCATCACCAGCAGCAGCAGCAGTCTATCTATCCACCCACCCATCTGTCCACCTACCCATCCATCCATCCATCCATCCATCCATCCATCCATCCATCCATCCATCCATCCATCCATCCATCCATCCATCCACCGACCCATCGGTCCATCAATCAATAAAACAATCAATCAAACAATCAAAGTACTGTCAGACTAATTAATCCTTAAAATTATCCTTTGCACTGGTCTAATGGTATCAGATGCGGTTTTGAAAATAGTTTTAATTGTTTGAGACCCATTAGGATTTTTTCCTTTTTTTTTTTTTAAAATTATAACCTATGTCAAAATTATCATCAACCATTGTCCAGTCAGTAGGCCTACTCGTTTACAGGAACGGAATATAAACTGTTTTGTACAGGAGTTACTGAGATTAAGACATGTAATGTTATGCACAACCCCGAATATCTGGATATAAACAGCCTGTTGTGGTGTATCTGGGAGATCGATGGATCACCACAGCGGCCTCATGCAGTCACATTGCCAGTTGGCTACGACCACAACAAGCTCACAATCAATGTCGATGTAAGCATCTCATTCACATGGAGGCTGTACAGTTGAAATGAGGTCTTGGCTCTTCCTTTCTCCTCCTCTGTTAAAAGACGCCAGTTGTGTATACACATGCCTTTCCACAATAACAGATAGGAAGACAATGAACGTTGCCATTTGTTTGTTTCTTTCTTTAGGAGTGGTGACAGGATGCATTAACTCTGGAAATGTCAAGAAAAAATGCCAGAGCGTCAGGTTTTCCACGCTGACGTTAATTAATGTTTAACAAACCGCAGTTTATGTTTGAAAAGGATAATATAATCTGAGTACATGTAGTATTTACCCACATCTTATGCTGTTTGGCAGGGAATTCCAAGACAAAGTACAATGAACGAGTCCTAAACCAGATAGACCACTTGACACCTCTAGAGTTTACTGTGAATTTCTCATTCTCTGCCTCTCCTTTTTTAAATCTTCCATCAGGACGCTTCATTTTGGGTGCTTCATTTTGTTTAACTGAGAAGTTTCTAATACGAGGAAATCTGTTTCAGCTGATCACTGCAATATTTTTCATGCATTTCTTTGATGACTTTGTCGCCTGGATTAAATATACATGTAATATGTTTTGCACTTTCAAAAGGGATTGCTTTGTCTTAGGAGATATTTTTCTTCATTTATGGCGAACTGGAGACGTGATGGGATCTCCTTTATCATTGACATTACAATTTATGTTATTTTTCATTTCAGCTATTTATATTATTTTGTGTTGTTTTATTTGATGGTTGCTGTTTTGCTTTATTTTATTTATTCATTTTTCTTTATTTTCTCTCTTTATTTCTATTAATTTATTTCTATTTATTTATTAAATTGCTTTATTTATTTTGCAAAGTGCCAACTACATGTAATATATAAATATCGTGGCTCTTTATTAATTATGCCCATTTTCCACCGCCATCCTTACTGCTAACATTTTTATTCGGACATTGTGAGAAGCTCATATCAAATGTACCGTAACCTCAAGTCAGTTTGTGGGGAGTAAATTGTCTCATCTTGAATACTTTCACTCAATGATTATTCTTTCTGTCCAACTTGGCTGATTAAAACAGGATGGTTTTCCTTTGTGGAGAATGTGTGTGTTCCTCGTCTGAGCTACTTATAACATCATCACATATCTTCATTTTTCCCCCTCTTTTGTCCTCACGAAGAGCTAAGCTGGCTTGAAAAACTTGGTGAGTTCAATTAAGTTATTTAATTTTCATGCTGATGATTGTCCAGATTTTTTTTCTCTCTTTTATTGTATTTAGTTAGTTACCGTTTAACAGTCTATCTTTTAAATTCAAGGCATTTCTATAACACCTTCATCATCATTATTATTGAGCACAGATATTTTGAAATTTAGGTTGACCATTGCCGACTGGTAAATGATTTAATTATATCAATACCAAATAATAATAATAATAATAATAATAATAAAAATAAACAAAACAAAGACATCTAATAATGGAAACTTAATACACGTGTATCAGATGCCAAATTCCCGAATCTAAATTATTTTTTCGTCAAGGCAGTCATTGTCATCATCATTATTTGACAGAAATACCTTGAACATTAAAACCCAGACTGTCAACAGGCAACTAGGCAATACTATGCTTACACACTCTAACAATCTCCTGAACACCGTGTTTTCTAATCTATTTGATGTTTCCATGCTTCTATCAGCATCAGCATCGTCATCATTATGATCACCATAAACAATAATTGGAATGTCTTGAAAGACATCGACCATCATCGTCATTTTATAGAATTGCCTTAAAATTTAAGACAGACTGTCAACGATAATTCATTTTATATAAACTTACATGTATACTAAATACTGATCTGGAGAACTCGATCTATGAAGAATTGAATAAAGTGATGATATTGGCCAAATGTTTGAACTTTTTCAGATGACAATCATCTCACCATCAACATCATTTTATAAACATGTCCTAACATAAAAGACGACAGTCCACTGACATCAAATCCTGCATATCAGAAGCAGCAAATAACAATATATAGAGCCTGAGCTGGTAGAAATTGAACTCAGCCAAATTTTTGAACCCCTACTTGCCTCTTCCATCACCACCACCATTATCACCATGCCATCTTCTGCCTGGCTCTCCACAATATCAGTCATGCTGCTTCTGTTTTTTTCTGTCACTTTGAGCTGCACTATTTTATTTCATCATCAGTCTTGACATAAATCCGATTTTGCATTCTGTTGTTACTTTTCCATGGTCATGTTTCCGATTTCAAATTTCTTTTGAAAGTGTTATTCAAACCTCTGTGATATATAGGCTATAAATGGCAATATGATACATTTGAATTAAAGAAACATTCAAGGCTTACCTGTAAGGTGAAGATTGTTTCTGGTTTTGACCATCTGTCATCAGGCACTTTAGCACTGTAAATGAGTTTTTCTTTCTTTCTTTTTCCCTCCTTTTTTTAACAGAGGAAAAAAACAACAACAATAGTCTTCCTTTTTTTCAAATTTCCTTTGGATGCTGCTGTTTATAAAATGTTGGCTGTAATATTTTAACCAAAAATGTAAATAAAATACATTGTATATATCTATTAGAATGTGCCACACATGCCCTCATTACTTCCAACGGCAGGTATGGAATAGCATAATTCAATGGTGGAATCAGAATCTTTTTAAATGCATTTAAGTCCTGGCCAAGGGAGGGAGAGAGATAGAGAAAATAAACTATGAGATGATGAAGTTTGAAGAGACCATTTGTCTTTCATGAGATGATCAACTTAAAAAATGATTTTTCTTTTCTTGTGATTTTGGAATTTTTCAGTAAACAATAGTGAACATAGATCTTCCTCTAGAGATTTAAAAGGCTAAAAGAAAATTTAAAAAAAAAAAAGGCAATGAACTTGGTAGATTTGTAGTGGAGTCAAAATGGCGTTTCTTCTGAAGGCCTCTAGTGTTTCATGAAAACTGCTTGGCCCTGTATCCAAGAAGGCAATATTTTATAATTATGTTAAAATCACTTGCATTTTAAAATGAAGAATTGTGTCACAGGCAGACTAGATGGTTGTTGGAAAGTGTTACTGCTGTTAATCAATTCACAGAAGGTTAAAGTGCAACATTAAACTATCACAAAAACAACTGTGGATTTCAGGAGAGGAACAAAGATTTTTTTTTTTTTTTAAGCACTGCACAGATTTGGTGATTTAATTTGCTGATATGTGTAGCTGTTAGTGTTATTTTCAACAGAATTAAAAACACAAAAATTGAGAGGAAGGAAGTGAATGATGAAAGCAGGAAAAGAAAGAATGTCTCACAGCCAGTTAAAATGAGTCATATGTCCATTTTCCACCAAACTGAGCTATTTCTATCACATAACACCTTCATGTATACACTTTCCTGTGTTGAAAAAGTTTTGCACAAGCTTGATTGTAGCCAGAGATACTGCACATTAAAGGGACAGATGGTGATTCCACTGCAAAGGGCTAAAATCACAGCAAAAATCTGTAAAAAGTACATGAATAGTTAGCACATAAATCTAATTATTTATCTCATAACATCCCAATATACTTGGAGTTTGCCCATAAGAAACCATATTTTCTTATAAAGAGATGACTTTTCTTTCAGTATCTACAATATGAAAACATTTATATCAGATCACCTTCACCACAGTCAATCCCTGATTTCTTGTTTGAGTCCAACGAACTTATGACTCATTCTGACTGGTCTTGACATAGATAAAGAGTTTGACGATTCCATAAAATGATGAAAGAACAGATGAAGACTGAAAACAGTAAAAGATAGTGAATGAACATTTGACATAATGTGAGATGAATACAGGACAAACTGAAAAAGAGACCACTTCAGAAACATTGTGCTCTAGCAGTAGTTTCTGTTACATTTAGTGTTCTACTCTACAGCAGATTTAAAGCTCTATGACCGCATTCATTTGTGAGATACGCCATATCTTAGCTGGTGCACTGCGAAAGGGACATCACATGACAATAATGATAATGACGCTGTAGAAGTTTAGATCTACATCACAATACACATATACCTGTATTTGCACTGCATAGCCAATTTATCCAATGGCTAAATTTTTCAACAGCCATTACGCTCTAGCAAAACCAGCATTTAGCATAAGATCCTGCAACTATGGTTTCACTGCCAGCATTAGAGGATAGGGCAGCTTTTGTACACAAAGCTCTGCTAGCTTAATAATTAAAATAAGACAATAAACACAAGCTATTACAAAACAAAAGGAGTTTAATGAAAGAAAGCCTATAGATTCAGTGAAATATATGCATCAGCAAAAACAAACAAACACTCAAACAAACTAGCAGACATACAAGTAAACATCTATCGCAGACCATCGCACAGCCAAACCGAAGAATAAACAAATGCACGAACAAAGAAACAACTAAATCTGCTTGAACACTGGATTTCAAGCACAAATGAATTGAGCAGTAGATAATTAAAAACAGAAAATTCAAACAGTATTTTTTTTTTTCACAGCTCTAAGTGAAGGAAACTTTCAAAACAGGGATGATTATGAGGGCATAATTTTGAGTTATGATCATTTAAAAATGTCAAATTTCAAAACACTGTAACAGTGCATTGGATTTGGAGCTATTTTATTCGTATGTATTACTTTCCAATAAGTTTCGTGTTTTCCATGGAGATGTTAAAGTTTACAATGCCCATGGAAACTATTCACATGATACCTCCTGTAACAAATTAATTTATGATACTTTGAAATATAACAATTAATGAGAATCTGAAACCCAAAAACAGAAAATTTAAAGAATATTATCTCTCGATTCAAAGCTAGCATTGTGAATAATTCTCGACTCTAAAATGGATATAAAATTAAAGCAACAACAACAACAAAAACCAGTCATGAAAACAAGGGAGCAAAGATTTGCACAGGGCGCAAACTTAAAGACAATAACAAAAAAATATTGTGTGTCTTTTTTTGCGTTACATTAACATGATGGTCACAAAATCAGCCACGCTAATGTACAAACATAAAAAGCAGATCTATTTCCAGAAATGAAAGGTAAAAAACAACACACAGTCCATATATGTTCTCTTCTTGCAAAATATTTGTAGTCCACAGAACAAAGACAAAATGAAAGAAACAAAAACAACAACAACAACAACAACAAAAACAGCATATAGTTTTCTTTATATATAATATGATAAAAAGTTTTATGCATGAGAAGAGTATTATTATATTATTTGCATGATGAGGTAAGCAAACCATATGTATGACATGAGAGTAAATTTGGCTATCTAGTTTCCCGCAGTTTAATAGGGACATATGTACATGCAGTGACAATGAGATTAATTCAATGAACAAACCAAACCCATCTTTTGTTTAATCACTCAGTGCAAATGTTAGTGGATCCTTTTTGATTTGGAATTTCATGGATATGTTTTCAATGCATGATAATTTTTTATCCTAAAGTTCAATAATCAAAACATTATGTGTCTATAAAAGACCACATCTATAAACTTGGACAATTTTTCACCTTGTGAAAGATTCCATTCTTCTACTTGATTATCTAGATCTTGAGTTATATACCATATTCTATATCATAGTCTTCAAGACCAAGAGGATCAGAAAGAAAAAGAATAAACTTGTGATTCTTGCTAAGAAAGCCTCTGTGTGACGGCTGATCTCTGTGTATTTTGCATGGAAATGTACCACATTTTAAGCCACACACATATATTAACAGTTGTTAAAAAAAGTAAAAAGTTAGGTGATACCACTGAATATTTTAATGCCAAGACCTTCCTTTTTATCATGATCAATGATGAAGAACAAGAAAGCAAAAATAAAATCACGCACTGAAAATCACACTAGACGTATCAGCATATAATTATGTCAAGAGAACAAACTTTTATTTTGTTTTTCATGTAGCACCTTTTGAAAACAGATGAGAAATTAATGTCACAGAGGGACAAATTACTGGAAGCAGTCGTTAAAAAACACGGAAAAAAACAGAAGAAATGTTGCTAAGGACAAAGTGCTTGATCATATAACATTACAGCAAAACTTTGACTGCGTGGTGCAGGTAGATGGAAGATAATTTCTTGTTATTCAATAAAAAAATTTTTTTATTGCTTTATATATGGGCTTTTCTTGCATGAAAAGACACAAAATAGTAAGAAATATAATGCAAATGTCTTATATTTACATAACATAAATTTATTCCCTAACTATTTTCCCATAGTTTCTTTGAATATAAAAACAATTATACTTATAGTGAACAGCGTTAACTATATCACTTGCAAGATCTGACGGAAAAAAATACAAATACAAAGTTAACATTGAACACTTTCACTCTCCGTGACAAAAAAAAGTGAAATTCTATGCGCGGACTAATAATCTTAACAAGATTTATTAATATAAATTCGATGTCTTCAATAAATATAGTCATAGCATTTATCATCCTCCTTCACCACAGAAATAGAAAGGCCTAAGTTGCCACATCCAGGCATCACAACCATTTTTTTCCTTCTACAAACAAGGTCTTAAATTATGTTGAATAATGAACATCCATTCATTTGAAAGCATTAGATGGACAAAGTTACGATGATTTTTATCTTAGAACAAAATCACAGAAAATTTTTGCATTCTTATTAATCTCTATTGAACATACACATGAAATTGAAATTTTATTAAAAACTTTGTGATTCAATTATTCAACACTCGAGTGTAATTCTTCCTGGAAATCTATACAACTCTCAATGTTTGTACTCAGGCACTTATTTCTGGACGAGTTTATTATATTTTATTAACAAGAGTTGAGAATATTTTGACATCTTGCAAATGAAATTATTGAAGTGAAGAATATCTTTATAGACAAACTTCTACAATGAAAAAATTGTATAAAAAATAAACTGGTGTAACAAAACTAACAAAACATACAATTTAAAATTTATTGTATTTATTATATTTGACCTATACCCATAAATGCATTAATGCACACAGCTCATGCAAAACCAGTCTAACATCGCATGACAAAGTAAAAGCCCCCTCCCTAAGGCAGGAGACGAGTAAAGGGGACAATCACACGCCATGTTGATGATAAAAACAAGAATCTTGGACAATTGTACATGTAACTCATTCATAATAAATGTTTAAATAGTCACATTATCATAATATTCTCTTTGATCATCAGAATTCAGCGTACACGGGTATACAGTGAGAGAATATGTGCAAAACAATGCTAAGTATATCAGAAGACATAGTTATTTTTTCCTTACTCTTTTCATGTGGAGCTCAAAAGAAAGCTCAAAAGAAGATCATGTCTTTAATGTATAAAAGAAATAACATTATTTTACTTTTCTCTTGAGAAAAAAGTCTTAACCTAATTGTTTAGCTGACTACTGGACGTCCACAGCAAAAGGACTGCCTGGGATGTCCTGGTCACCCCACCGAACGATAAGCATGTAGCGTCCACTCTCCTTGACCATATAGTTGACAGCATACTGCAGATTGCCTTGATGTTTGACCATCAGCTCATCACAGGGACCTTTGGGGCCCATCATACCAATGTACATGATGTTGTTGCCTGCAAGAGAAGAAGGAAATGCAAACATTTGTTCAATTATTTCTACCATTTGCCATAAAATATACATTGTGCATTTAACTCACTGACGACGTTTCCCACAACATATGTCGGACAGTCTGGTGGTCAATTGAGACGTTTCCCGCAGCCTATGCAAATTCGACTTTATAATTTTTCACACCGACCCATTTCCTGCTAATGCCCCGGGAACCATCTCTTATCGTAGAGTCACCATTTGTTTCGTTTCATACTGAGTTTGGCGGACGTCAGTCAGTAACTTTTTGCGTTTTTGAAGAACAAGGAAAGTCACTTCAAAGTGAAATTAGGGAAGGAAAACAGTAGTGGAGTTTGATCTTGGGTGTAGCACTAAGAGGGTAAAGGCAAAACACCAGCATGTTCCTTGTCTATATCCAGTGCTTCTACATCTAGCAAAACTTTTTTTTCTGCACAACAGGCAGAGATGTAGAAACTGTCACTGTCCAACTATTGGACAACTGAGCTAGATCTAGATCTACATTTTCCAATATTTTCCCCAAATTCTCGGGAAACCCGAAATCTGACCCATTTTTAAAAAAATCATTAAAAAATAACTATGTGACATAATTCATTTCTGTTTTCTGTATCAGACTGTGTTGATTTAGTACTGTCATATGTGTTAAAATGGTTGATATGGAACTATGAATAGTGTGTTTAGTAATTTTTGAAATTCCTCTGAAAATGCCAGTCTTCAGTGTATGAACAAGCTTAGCCTTCAGTGAGTTAATAGCCCTTTTTATCTTTCTGTTGGATAATTAATAGCTAATAGTATTAACAGTAATCTTGATAAGCATATATAAATTCTGTACTTTTTTTTTTTCAAAATTTTGTGTTTTATTTAATCAACAGTTGACGTCCATTCTCTTGAAGATCAACAAGTATGCAATTCGAAATGTTTGCAAGACCCATCTGAGAAATGTTTTGTAACAGCCAGTCTCATAAAAATGTATGGATCTGTGTAGGTGTCATACTTGGATCTACTTTCCTCTTGATTTTGTCACTCTCATTTACTTCTATGGCCCATTCCCATTCAAACATTAGTACATTAGCATTGCACTGGAGATCTCCACCAGATAATGAACTAGTGGTGGACTGCAGTACATTTGAAATAAATCTTCATTCTTGATATTTTAATACAGATCCTGCAAGTTCAAGCAAGGTGTCTCAGGCTAGCACAGCAAGTGACATTGCATAGTTGAAGGCTCTCACTTTATTATGTACAGGCCAGGATATACCAGATCTGCCCATATCATCATAAATGGTGGCTTGTAAGACTAAATTAGTAAATGGTTTATGCTGCTATGCTTTGTGACGTAGTAATCTACAAAGTAAGTCCATGCTTTTTTACTACCAGATACTTTCTTATCACAGATATGGCAGGATACTTCTAATAATCCAACATTTTTACATTGATGGTATGTAAGTCTACATCAGTGAATGGTCCTAAGACTTAATGAGTAAACAAGAGTCTATGTTTCAGTTGGTAACTTGTAAGACTGAATTGTCAATGGTCTTTATTACTTTGTTTTTGGTACAATAACTGCATATGTTTGTGTCTACCACTTACCAGCACCAGCAGCATCCACTTTGAAGGAAGCTGTCTTGCCACGGAAGGCCTTGGACAGGCCAGGGCCAGAGGCTGTGACCTTGCTGGCATCCGAGCTGAACCTGGAGATTCCACTGAACCTGGTGGTTGTGCTGGTCTTGGTAACTGTCTCCACCACCACAGAGGCATGTTCTTGCATAGCACTGGGCTTACCTTGGCCTAATGGATGGCAGACAGAACAGAGGCAGTATAAGTTAATGTAGAGTAGCAATATGTACTCCAGATAAATACTCCAGATACATAGGCACATATATGAAAAAAAACATAAAGAACAGTAGCAATATGACTATATAGAGAACTAAACCTTTTCCTACCCCAAAAAATAACAAATCATCTTAAACTAGAATGGCTGGCAGTGCAAACATTTTCTTCATAAGAAATGTAATATTTCAGCAGAACTGTGAGTGTTTGGTATTTTGGAGCTACAGAAGTCACTGATATCAATACAGAAAAGCAACATCGAAATCTCTGATGTTTCAAGTTCTTTCTTTTTTTTCAATTTTGTTGCAGTGTTTAAAATTCTGCCACTTATTTCCAATGTTAATGAAATGTGCAAAGACCTTGTGACACTAAATGGATCATCTAATTCGGATTTAAAAGAAAAAAATAAAGAAAAACAAAAGGCCCTTGAAGGAATTGAAGATGAAGATATCTAGAATATTTCAGATATGACTTGGCTATCTGTAATGTGCTATATGACCTCTCTATCTATGATGTGACAATTGCAATGAGTGTTTCGTTTGTCTAGACAAAACAGAGAGCATACCTTCAATCTTGGCTTTGAATGGGCTGCCAGCAATGTTGACACCAGCATATCTGATACAGATCAGGTAGTCACCTGGAGCTGTCGGGCAGTAGCTGAACTCATAGCCTTCCTCAGTCTAGGCAAGATAAGTCAGTACAAATATGAAGCAGTCCATAAATGTTTTCTCGAAACATAATTTCTCACAATTTAAATCATCTATTTGAGAACAGTATTCTCACCATTAGCCATCTGAAATCAAGTTGAAAATACCTCTATGCCCCACACCTTTGAATGAACTTGATTCCAGCAGTCTGAATTACAATTGTTTTGCTACGTCTTTATGACATCTTTGTCAATAAAATGTGTGAGTCACTTGTGTACCAATGATATATGACTTTTCTTTATGATCTGCAAGATAATGAGTTGGTCAGAAACTTCCGCGTCCAGCACTGTTTGATAGGGAACCTTGCAATGGTGATAATAATGATATTTTTTCTTTTTGGTAGCTCTGAAGAAAGGTTAAATAAATCTGACTATTTATAACTCCCAATATTTTTCTCTCCGCAGATTTGCTATTTGTTCATGCTAATGTAAAGCATGACTAATCATCTCTTTCTTGAAATTTAGGATATTTCTACAAAATGGTGATAATAATAATAACAATAATAACAGAGAGCACTAATTCATTCTGATACAGCACAGGCTCTAAGCACTTTACAAGCTATCATGATAACAATGTTGAATAATTTAATGTACCTCAGTGCATTCCAGCTTGACTTTGGAGGGACCTTCCACTGTGACAGCTAGGGAGCCAGAGCCAGCATTGACAGTGTTGACAATGAACTTGGCCACTTGACCTGCACATGAAAATGGACAGAACACATGCTGTTTAAACAAAGGCCAGTCTCACATCTGGTAGGCAGAAAAAAAAATGGACTGACAGCATGCAGGAATGGACAAACAGAACATGAGACCCAGGCCCTCACCTGTGGCCATGGCGGATGGACACGATCACTGCAAAACAAGTCAGGAGACATCCCGAAGACCCCACATGGAAATAAGGACTAAGAAGAATTCTCATATCTATAATTAGTGAGGAAAAATTTTTTCACAATCAGAACAGTTCATAGCAAATTTTTATATGTGGATGTAGCAAAAACGTTACAGCTCATGCAACTGATATTTTAATATTATGATGTCTTCAACATTAATGTTTCTCTGATGAAGAATTTTGTCAACTCCAACTTTTTTCCCTAGATCTATCCTCACAATTATCTTTCTAGGCAAATCAGCAAGACTGTCACCAGCCAAGAAAACAATTCAGAATGGCATATGAGAAAAAAGAAAAAAGCCTAAATACGAAGCTTCTTCTATGTTGCTATAAATTTGTTTGCCCTCCCATCTTCTCCGAGGACATTGTTTTGGATATGCACCAAGGGTGACAACTCTCTATATTCTTTATATCCTTATCATATCCCATCTTATGATGCCACTGATTCTTTGCATTATCAGAAAATGAGCTCAATTTTGTTTGTTTGTTTATTGTTGTTTTTTTGTTCTGATTTAATGCAAATATCAGCCAATAGCTGGCTAACTTCTTGATTAATGTAAGAGTGAGACTTATGACAACAATCCCTTGGAATTCTCAACACCCTGAAGAATTTCTGAAACAAAGAGGGTGGTGTTTATCTGTAGCATATTGTATACTATTGTATACACAATACAAAGTGTAATTTTCACTGGTTGAATGTTTAATCTTATTAAAAGACTCTACTCCATGAATATTTCTCTTAATCAAAAGATTTCATGAGCTTCTCAATCCCACTGAACCATCATTTTTCATGTATCACATACATGCTCTGGTCGTAGATAGTTCATATAGCAAATTATCTCTGGTTTTCTATCTCATTCTACCAGATATAAGGACAGCCTGTTTCACTCACCTGTTCTGCCAGTCTTAAGACCTTCACCATAAGCAGTGACCTTGCCAGCATCTGCATCCACTTTGCCAACCATGACCTTGAAGGGAGAATTGGGGATGTGGTAATTGTCGAAGAGGACATGAACCAGATGAACTCCATTTTCATGGGGGATAAACCTGACAGCATACTGACCTGTTGGAGAGAAAGTGAATTAATGCATGAATGACTCAATCAATCAATGAATCAATACATGGACTGATTAATTAAAAAGGTGAAGAATTGAATTTATTTAATATGGGGTCATTCAATACTTTTTTACTCAACAACAAATTCAGTCATGACCTTTGTTAATTAGCGTGTCCATATCAAATTCTGCTCCACAAAAAATAAATAGAGAAAAACTTCCAGTATCGACATGTGGTTTTTGTGCTATTAAGAATCTCTAAAAAAAAACAAACAAAAAAAACCATCTCAACACTGATTTTTTCTAGAACTTTAAGCCTAATGATAATGACAAATCTATGGTTTGTATGGAACTCTTTATCAATAAGCTTAAAATGCATAACAAAAACCACTTACAGCTATCAATGAGAAGAAAAATTGTAATGTCTTTTTTTCAGTTAAAAACGTATAAAGCACATAAAAATGTCAATTGTGAAGTCACTGCCTGCTTTGAAAGCAGAAACTGTCAATACACATTCTCCTTACCATCATCAATTTCTTGCACAAGGGCTTCCTCTTCAGTGCCAGAGGGAGAGAAGACTCGAGCATTCAATCTGCCCTTAGCACCATTGAAGTTGACCACAAATGCAGCTGGTTTGTTCACCTACATTGACAGAAAATATGCACAGTTGTAATGTGGAAATACAAACTTAGGTAAAACATGTACAATGTCTACAATAAACTGTGACATTTGTAATCGTTTAGCAGCAAATGTTCATATATAATCAAAAAGCATGTTAAAAGACCTGGAGATCAAAGTCAAAATGATCTGCTACATTATAACAGAAGAGTGAAAAGAAAATATCAACTGAAAATAAAGGGCATGCATTTATGTGTATGATGTCCTCACAGATTTTGAGACAAAACTCACAATTATCATTTAACGATTATATGTTCTCATTCTGCACTAAAGAGTACAGACTTATGCTCCGAAGCAACATTTTATGAGAAGGCAAGATCAATGTCAAGGCTACTGAGGAAACTGTTTTTCTGTTTCACATGCATGTGAATAAAATAACTTGTTAAAAATGCACTCATTGTTTGTCTGGTTTTGTATTGCAACAGGATATACAATCATTGTTTTCGCATAGTTCAAAATGTTTACTTATAATTCTTTGATGAGACAGTTGATAACAGGACCAGAATCTGACCCTAGGCAGTACCTCTAATCCCTTATTCTGCATTGCCTGCACTGAGAGCTTCCTTGCGTCACCAATAGAAGGTGTGACATTGACACGGAAGGGAGAGTCTGGGATGTGTTCATCGTTGAACTTGACTGAGACATAGTATTCACCTGTCGAAAAATGGGTTTCACAGTGTTGTCCACTTGTTACTTTTATTGTAGTATCTGTGATCAACAGACCACATCTGACAACCATTGAATATTAACAGAATGAAATGACTTCAGAAACTAAATGCACAGTACAATTTCTGCTGAAACATAATACAACATTCATTATTGCTAAAAACTACAACATTATTTCCGCTGTCTTCTTCATGTGAAAATGCATGAGACTGAAACACAGAGAAATAGAATCGTATCATATAAACAAGAGGAAAATATCATCTACTGAGATAAATTTCAAAATCTGTTTGGCTTTGTAGAATATCCATTCATATATTACATTTCTTTTCCTTTGCTAATTTTTGTTCTTATATCTTGTTTTTAAACTTCCAGTGTGTTGTCCTTACCAGGCTCTGAAACTCTATAGGACACTTGACATGAGCCATCCTTCTTGTCTTGGAAGTCAATCTCAGCTTTGGAAGGACCCTCTACAGCAATGGACAGACCTCCAGCGCCAGCCTCCCTGGTGTAGATGTTGAACTCATCTGTGGACAACCACACAGAAACCATTTAGTGCTGAATGAGATAATGTCTTGCTTTGTGATACTTCCCTCCTTTGTGTTTCTTTGCACATTTGAAATAACGAGATTGTGACAAGACTGTAACATTACCATAATAGCTACATCACTAACATCATGAGGAAGCATGGGCTATAGCAATTGATCAAATTGAAAACCACAAAGGTTATTAAAAAAAATAATGTGCAAAATTTAAAACTTCAAAGTGCACACACCCACACACAAATAATCTTCTAAGAAGTCATAAACTCTTTGTTTTTCACCTCACTCACCAATTCATACAACTTAATCACATTTATTCTTGTTTCTCTTCACTGTATTTTAGCTCAATTTCATTCCATCAGTCAGTGCATAGCATAGCAATCAGTTACCTGAGAAATTTAAAAGTGCTACATTTTATTTCAGGAGTTCTCTAAATTATTTCTGTTTGCCTTATTTGAATCTTCAGAAATTGTCCTTTGACAATCATTTCAGTGAAACATTCCTGTCTCTTTCACTCTCCAATGGGTCTGTTGCATAATTATATTCCCATCCTTCACTCGAAAATAAATATTCTATCTCTCTTTCTTCCTATTGTCATCATGCACTTGGATAAGGAGATTCTATGCTCTATATGAAGTGAAAACCAATAATCAGCTATCTAATTCAGATATAAACATTCTAATCTATCTCACTGTCTTCCTATTTTCTGTGGAAAATATAGTGTTTTTGCAATTTTTCTTTTTATAATTCTCAGTTCTCAAGATAACACTCACTTGGCACATCCACTTCTCCTCTCTCCAGGCCTGGACCAGCAGCATGAACCTTGTGGGCACCACCTCCAGCAATAGGGCCCACAGTGAACTCAAATGGACTGCCTGTAGAAGTATAGTTAATAGAGATAATATCAAGGTCTGCTTCAACAGTGCTTTCACAGACATATATAACATAAGGAAACAAACCCTCCAACATCGAAAGAGTGAACGAAATTTACATAATTTAAAAATAAAATTTTATAAACTCTTTGGCTCTCGAGCAAAATGGAAATGGATATGAAAGATCCTCCATCTCAGCACTGTAATAAAGAGAAAGAAATCATTCTGTTTACAACAACATACATCAGGCAGCAAAAGCCAGAATAGAGCAATACAGTTCTCTCGTCCACCTTCAAGGAATGACTGCAAAATATACAACTAAAATATGATAATGTCTGAGAATAGGTAAAATGATTTCTAAATGACATTTTTCATTCGTGTAGACATGTGCATAGTAGAAACTTGCATAGTCAACAACATGACTGACAGATTAATAAATCAATATGTACATAATATCAATATCAACACAAGCTGTAGCATACTGTATGTGTGTGTGCTTTCCTTGGAGTCATTTACAACTGTCAGTCAAGGTTGACCAAAATTAACTTTTTAAGTGTCAGCAGAAGCTGATGAAATGTCTGGATTTCTAAGAAAACAATACTGAAGTTAAAGAAATGACAATTTATGTTCTAATAAAGGCGATGTAATACAGATGTGTTATTATTGCTTGAATTTGAGCTTTGTTGGCATTCTGTCCCTTTACAGCAGCCACAGCTGGCTTGCTTTGTCAGGACACCAGTGTGAAGTGTTCTGTCACTGGGGTTTGTTGCACTTTCCTCATTACTAAGTTGCATTTTACACCATTTTACTATCTATCAAAATGTATGTTGTTTGGAACAATTATTCCAATCTCAAATACATGTACATGCATGCTGAGTAAATCTCTGACCAGATCGACCCTTTGGCAGTTCTTGGGTTAAGCTGGAATACTTAAGCTTCATTTCCATTTCCATGACCTGAAAGGAGAAGGGGATCAATGCATCATGTGAACTGTTACAATGTAAGCGGGCCAAGGTTGCTGATAACTGACCTGGAATATGCATGTCCTTGTGTTTGACGCTGACTGTGTGGACACCCATCTCCTTGGGCACAAACTTGATGCTGTAGTGGGAGTCATCCAGGCTGACCACGTCACACAACTCAGTCACACCAGATGGACTCTTGACCGAAGCGGTCATGTCAAATGGTGTAGTGCCTGGATAAGGATTAAAGAAAAAACCAAAAAAAAAATCTTATAAGACAAACCATCAAAGAGGCAACAAAGGGTGAGAATGTCCAATGACACCCACCCACTTTCTTTAATTCAGAGGTCTTGTAATCTAGTACAGGATCAGATGAAAAAAATCCACTGAATATGATAAAGTCAGTCATCATATCTCATATGATCATGTGAATAAATGAAAACAAGATCTATTCTTCTTTTCTTCTTCTTTTGTAATGAACCGTACATATGAAGTCAATAATGCTTGTAAAATGCAAAATGATGAACAACCCATTCATTTATAATTTCCTCATTAATTGAGTTGCAGACAGGATATCACCTGAGCTATCTAAAGTTTGTATACATGTGAGAAAAAGGTCATGATTTTGTCCCTTGATTATATCATCACATGCCACCGCATTTTCTTAAATTGATATTTTTAATTTTCTTCCTCACGGAAGATTTTCAAATTATTTTATTTGTATCTTCAGTCAAACTGTGAACTTATGCTTATATGAACTTGGTACAAATAAGGTAAATTTGAAAATCTAGTCCAAGAAAGAAAAATGAAAATATGCTTTTTTTGTTTTTTTCTGTTTTTGTTGTTGTTTGTTTGTTTGTTTGTTTTTGGTGTCGCATGTGATGACCTAATCAAAGTATGTAGGCTATACTAGCATATTTTGCGTATCTGACTCAGAATGCAGCACTGAGAAATGATGCAGGGATCGTGATGTGGCCAATGATATGATAATGATGTGAGTTTGATATTAAAGAGCTCGGCACTGGCAATGACATGGTGATAGACGAGCCTTAGGGCTTTGTGACAATGACTCTATAGTAAGTGTGGTTGGAGAATGATCCATGAACAGGTGTAATGTTAGAAATGACAAATTCAGACAATAAGGACAAATAATAACACAATCACATGAGAAAGACAGCAAAACTATGCATACACTGGGAAACATGAAAATACCATTTCAAGACATTCATCTCTCTATTTATTCATTTATCCGTCCTTTCTTCTATTCAGCCGCATATTCACTCATCAGTGTGTCCATTGCTTCCTCACTCTGTCCATCCATCCATCTGTCTGTCCATTCATCCATCTGTCCATCCGTCCATTTCTTACTTTGTCTCTCTTTCTACCTTCTTATCTCACAATCTGTCTGTAATCTCTATTGACACCGCTTTATACTATATAAGGAAAACAAGATATTTTATTTACAGTTTCAAAAGACCTGCATGACACCTAGAGAAACAAACCTGGATATGAAGAAGGCTTGGTGACGATTATAGGAACCTCTACCGAGGGTGTGATAGTTGTCTGGGACTTTTCCGAAGTCCACATGGCCTGTGCTGAACCTTCCACAGGCATTCTGTTACTTTATAGGTCCTCTGTCTTCACAGCAAAATTAGTGGCTAGAGCTACTGCTAGCCAGCTTCTTCTGTTCTGGGCACAACTAATCCATCACTTTATGGCCCCAAAACGCTTTATAAACATCACCAGTAATTAGACAATCATTATTGCTTTAAAATCATAGGAAAGTATCACGTCTGTCTGCTCAAAGTGTTATGATATACATGCATCTAGGACAATCAACCATTTTTGCTATTTCTGTCTTGCTGTTGTTGTTGTTGCTGTTGTTGTTGTTGTTGACATGTGGTGTTTAACTTACTGTGCATATTAAGTTTAATCTATGCGATCAAGTTGTACATGTTTCTCATATTCCTAACATGACTCAGGATCAGATTACTGATTCAGATATACCTTTTACAGTCAGTATGCATGGCATACATGTATTCCATGAAAATTATGATTTGAATCCAGCCGTCCCGCCTCTACAACACTTTTAAGCTTCATCTCAGAATGCATAACAATTAACACTGATAACCCCCCAAAATTCGATGGAATACAGCACACCACAAGCTGTCATTTCTGGTACCAATGTTTGGTATGATGATCTTGTGAAAAATGTCACACAAGCAAGTCAGTGAGTCGATCAGTCAAAACAAAACTTCTTTACATGTATCTTGAAAACCACTTGCTGGACGGCTGGCAAGAGGCTGGCAATATGCAGTTAAGGCATACAAGCTGTACAAGAAGGTTTGAACGTATGATACTCCTTCTTATCCTGGGAATTAAGTGCAAATAAAATATTCATATTCTTGCAAGATGTGGGATCATTGCATCCTATCGGATAAGAAAATCAAAAGTATGAGGTGAGAGAGAAAATTCAGAAAGGCATGGCTGGCATGCAACGAAATCACAGAGCTACGAAATGCAGTAAAATGAGTCAGGGAGAAAAAGAAAGAGAAAGAAAAAAGGGAATAAGAAAAGAACAGATTTAGAGAGAGAAAGTTGGGAAAAGAATTAAAAGGAGAAAAGAAAATAAGAGAGAGAGAGAGAAAGAGAGAGAGAGTGAGAGAGAGAGAGAGAGAGAGAGAGAGAGAGAGAGAGAGCAAGCATTGGTACCGCAACTGAGATGGAGATAACTGGGCATACTGTCTTCTACTCAGACTGATGGTGAGACTAACAGGCTTCAAGTCTATCAACAAGTGCCGAATTAGTTCAGCACATCGCTAGTATCTATAGGTAAACACGTACCGGGCTTTGGTAAATTCATCTCTGATCCAATGTAAACACAACATCATCACCTCCTAAGGCTCACCTGAAGTTGAACTAATCTGCTATTTGCAAATAGTGCAACATCTTGCATGAACTTCTAGGCCAAAGACGCTGACTTTATTTTTTCATGCATTTTCTGTTGTTAGGCTTACAGGCCAATAATAGGCTATCGAAAAGTAGTATTAATATACCGCA
>JBCEWB010425476.1:8748-20221 GCA_039654565.1 Peronia peronii | reverse complement strand
CCCCCCCCCCCCCCCCCCCCCCCCCCCCCCCCCCCCCCCCCCCCCCCCCCCCCCCCCCCCCCCCCCCCCAACCTTAAATTCTGCTTTAAAAAAAGATGAGAATCGAATAGTATTTTATTTACTGAGCCTCTTTATTTTTAGTCAGGAAAAATGCACAAAGGTAGGTACACAAAGTATAACATAAGATTTGTACAGAATTGAAAGATAATAATAATAATAATAATAATAATAAATTATTTTGCTGTCTCTGCTTGACACAAGCACAAGCTCAAGGAAAAATTCTGACAAATTATCTCATGATGAAAACTACATGGTGATTGTTATTTTTTTTTTTTTTTCAGGGCAAAGTTTTGTGTGTGTGTGTGTGTGTGTGTGTGTGTTATTTTTATTATTATTTACATTGCTCTTAACAAGTGCAAAGATATTTTTTCTTTATTTACAAAGTCTGTTTTATACTTTATGTGCCCGTATTTTGGGTCACTGGAAACAATAATGGCTCATTATGGGTCCTGCACCAGAAATGTTGGTCTTTTGTATTTATTTTATTTGTTTTAATGTGATGAATATCAAATCAGTTTCGATAGCAGGAAAAATGGCAAAGAGTTGGTGACATGGCAATGAGACAGAATAGACAGCAAAGATTTTGAGCCTTGCGTGAACATTGTAAATTACTCGTACAAAAGAACTCACATTTACTTCTCCTGCTGTTTTCACATTATAGAAATCATGTTTTTTTTAAATATACATTTTTTATTTTCTTATTTTCTCTCTCTCTTTCTTTCTTTCTTTCTTTCTTTTCTCTTTCTTTCTTTCTTCTTCTCTTTCCCCACTATTCTTCCTTTCCTATCTTTATTTTTTTATTCTCCCTCCCCCCTCCTCCCCTCATATATCTTTTTCTTCCTCACACTATACCTTTGATTTCTCCTCTTTTTATTTTGGCTATTGAGTCTGCTTAGTCTTAGTGAGAAAGCTCTCTCTCTTTCTCTCTTTCTCTCTTTGTCTCTTTTAATAGTATTGTATATTATTTCATCCGCTTGCTTTTAATCTTTAATGAGATCATTCATGTTAAATTATGCTCTTGTATTTCATGTTTTTTCTTCTTTCTGACATTTCTATGATTGCCAATGATTGCTGACGAACTGCAGACCAGAACTAGATAGTCTTGCAAGTACGGGCAATTTGTCGTTAAGTGACACGGCACCTGATCTTGGAAAATTATAGGCATTTCAAAGCATTTAAAGTCAATATGGGTGGATAAATGGATGGGTGGATATATGGATATATGAAGAATGGATAGATGGATGAATAAATGAAATTATGCATGGATGGATGGATGGATAGATCGATGGATGGATGGATGGATGGATGGATGGGTGAATGATGGATGGATGGATGAATGGATGGTTAGATGGATGGATAGATGGATGGATCGATCGATGGATGAAAAAGTGACAGTGTTTTTAGATGGAAATATTGTGAGGTGAAGACTTTTGCCATTTGTCAGATATATCAAATGAGTGCTGAGTAGACGTAGCCAAGAATTAGACTCAGTTTTTACCTTTCCCAACGTTCAGTTGTAATGCAGTAAAGTGCTACAGGTAATCGATAAATATTTTTTGATAATTACATTATTGTCGAAATATATTTGGTGTTTCATTACTGTGTGGCTTAAAATTTTCTCTTTTCTTCTCCCATACAAATGTGAAAGTAGTCTCCTTTTGGAATGTTGCTACCCTTTGCTCATTATTCTTTTTCTTTTTCTTTTTTTTTGTGGGGATTGGGAGAAGGAGTGGGGACTACCATCCAGTTTCAATTTACTGAATCTATAATATTATAAGGGGTTTACTACAATACTCAACTATTTCAGCTTTGTGGGCATGGCTAAGATATTTCATGTAAAGCGTCATACGTATGTGTCGAAGTTTTTCATGTGCCAACCTGATATATGGCAATGTATTTCATGTACATATCTGATGCAGACATGAGAAAGATATTTCATGAGTAAATTTGTTATATCACAAAATTCAAAGCATTTCATGTATAAGTCTGATGCAGACATGAGAAAGATATTTCATAAGTAAATTTGATATATAACAAGATTTTCCCAGCATATATCTCTAAAAAGCTATGGAATAATACGGAATTAGAACTCATTTCATAATTTCAAACACCCGGTTTTTCTTTTCTTTGTATTTGTTGGTTTGTTTGTTTGATTTCGCTTTCTTTTGTTTTTTTTTTTTTAAATAAATCTTTTACAAGACAATGTAAATGTTTCCAAAGTGATATTTATTATGACTGTCTTTCCGACAACAGGGCATTTTTTAAAAAAACTTTTTACATTTTTTTTTTTTTTGCTTTTTTGTTTTGTTTGTTTGTTTGTTTGTTTGTTTGTGTGTGTGTGTGTGTTATTATTTTCTTCTGGATGATCGAATAGCATAATGAGCTTTCTTTCCTCAATAAAATATTAGCTTTTCTATAGTGCTCTAAGCTGACAAAAGCTATTCCTTGATCATGTTAACATACAAGCTCTAAAATCACGTATTATTATACTAATAATAACAAAACTAAATGGTATTTATACAACACTTCCCTTGTGCTTTACTGTCACCCATACAGACATCCGTCAATAGGAGGAGTGGTATACAAATCTGATAGATCTAGCCACAGATATTATGTTCATATACTAATTTAGTACAACTATACACGTAACTGAATAATATGTAGACAAGATAAACAATCATCACTGCTTAATAGATGGAAACATCATTCTGACCGATTCCTGTGAGTCAGTATTCAGACAGATTCCTGTGAGTCAGTATGTGACGTGGATACTAAAGAGGCCGAAAAGTATAAAACTTGAAGGCTGAACATCCATAGATCAGAAGAATTAACCAGTGGGCGAAATCAAGAATGGTGAATGAACAGCTAAATCAGTGAAGGAATAAACACATCAACAAAAGAATAAATCAATGAATGAATGAAGGAAGGGGGCAAGGAAGCAATTCAGGCATGAGTAAATGTTTGATTAATCTGTAAATGAATGAATAATTGATTGATTGATTGGTTGATTCCGACATGGATTTAATTACCCTTATTTCTTTTTTAAAATTCAGTTTCCATCGAATTAATGTCAATTTGTTTATCCGTTCACAAATGTCTCTATCATCCATAATCCATTTATCGTTCCATTTATCCATCCATCCATCTGTCCATCTATCCATCCATCACCATGGTTCCATCTATCCATCCATCAGTCCATCCATCCGTCCATTCTTAAATCCATAATCACTCTATTAGTTCATCCATCCATCCAATTGTCCATCCATTATATCATCCATTTATCCACCCTTTGATTTATTCATCCATTCATCAATCTATCCTTCCATCCATCCATATAGCCATTTTTTTATCAATTCTTTCATCCATTCATCCATCCATTCACCATCTATCCATCCATTCATCAATCCATTCATATATCCATCCATCCGCCCATTCATCCATCCCTCCATCCATCCCTCCATCCATTCCATCCGTCCATCCATCAATCCATTCATCCATCCATCCATCCATCCATCCGTCCTACCACCCGTTCATCAATTCATCCATCCATGCATCCATCCGTCTATCCATCCATTCATCCAAATCCATTCATCCGTCCATTGATCTATCCATCCATCCTTCTATTCATCCATTTATCTGCCCATTCGTTTATTAATTTATTATTATCTATTAGGACTTCGGTAATACATATTAATCACGCCTTAACAAATAAGACACCAGATCCTATAATGTGGCTATTTGCCTGCCAGTGATTGAATTACGAACTGTCTCGAATCTTGACCAAGTTTCTTGTAACCTTTTTCCAGTAGCCTACTCTGTCCAGCAACAAAAGTGGGCAGACTGGCCCTAGGAAAGGCGAGAGATCTCCATTTACCAGGAGTGCTTGTCAGCGAAGAGTAGAGAATGCTGGTCAGAATTGTAGCAATCCAATAATCGTGGCTACGACATGTATTAATGGTAAAGGAATTGATTAGTGGACTGCCTGGGTCAGTCCGGCGCCAAATGGAAATTTGATTTGGCCTTTTGCACAGATTTGCCCTGATTTAGCAGGGCTTTCTTCAGTTCTCTGACTGCAACGAATGCTTAAACAAAATCTCTCTATCAGTCTGTCCATTCATCCATTATTCATCTGTTATCCTCTGCTACTTTCAATTCTATACTATCTTTTCTTACGCGTGTGTTTATTTACCTATCCCGTTGTCTGTCTTTTCTGTCCTCCTTTCTATCCAACAGTTTCTTTTTCTCTCTTCCTCTCTCTATCTATTTACTGACTTACCCATCTCTCAAAGGTGAAACTTCATTGCTTTGCTGACTGACTTGTTTTCTTTCTTCCCTCTTCACCACAAATTATTGGTCCCGATTCTTCATCTCACCTGCTTCTCTACCAAGCTGATTATCTACATATCCATATGTCTCGCAGCCAGTCAAAATGAGACGTATGTCGATTTTTCACCATATGGGGTTTTGGTATCATGTAAAAGCCTGTTTTATACCCTTCCAGGTGGTGAAAAAAGTTCTGAGCCAGCTTTATTCTAGCCAGAGATATTGCAGTTTAAAGAGATAGAGAGGGACCCCCAGCAATGACCGAAATTCCGAGAAAATCGAGTTTAAATAAACTGTCGAATGCATAAATCTACATGTCTGACTCACAAAAACCTGATTTTAATAAAGAAATATTTGTAAATCGAGGGTAAGACAGATACTGTCTTGTTCAGAAATCAATGCACTTTCGATTTCTGTAAATAAAAAATTCGACTGGCCGCGAGACATATATCTACTTACCAACCTTATTATCTACCTACCTACCTACCTGCCCACCTGCCTACTTACCTACTTATCTACCTACCCATTTACCTACCTGTCTTCCTACCTACCTATCTACTTGTTTCCTGTCTACCTACCTGTTTGCTAACTTAACTTCTACTGTTTTACCTATCTGCTCACTACCTACCTAAATATCACTGCCTACTGAATTATCTACTTATTTACCTACCTACTTACTTACCTCCCAACCTATTTTATTATTTTCCGACCTACCTACTTGTAGATGAGTTGTCTTCTAGCACGGATTATGTCAAAATTTTCATGTCACAAAACATCATAATATATAAATATAAAATAAAAAATATATGAATGAAATACGTTCGTAAATTTTGCATTAGAGTCTTTGGTGTAAGTTCCAAATGCTTTAATATAGAAAGACAACATATGTGACAGATGATATGCTTTCTTTCTCTCTCTCTCTCTCTCTCTCTCTCTCTTTTAAACTGATTTCCAAAAATGAAATTAAAATAACTAAGACAGTCATAGTACAAAGTTGTTCATCTCATAAATTAATTGAAATAGAGCAAAACGCCGGTGCTTTGTTTAAAATGCATGTGTGCAATGTGTAAGACTTACAAGCAGGTAGAAAACGTGATTTTATATTGCGCTTTAAGACAACAGCCAATTGAGCTTGTTCCTTAATGCATACATTCATATCTATTAGAAACGCAACACGATGCAATCAGGCTCTAGTCCATTTTTGAGCATATCATTATTGATTTATTGGTATTGCATTAAAGATTATCCATTCTCTTTCTGTTGGTGAAAAGAAAATCTTAGTTCTATCTTGAGTAGAAGCCGAGATATTGGCAACTGAAGACGATCAATATATGACTAGTACAGATTACAAAAATGTGGGAAAAGGGGGTTTATATTCAACAGAAAAATGACTATAGGAGTGGGATCAGCGATTCTAGTATCATTATGACATATCATGGCTTGGACACGAATCTTCACAGTTTAAAAGAAAAAAGAATGAGGTAAACTGACATGCTCTCTACAACTGCTCACAGTAATCCTAACATGAGAGTACGATAATTCCTCGCCATTTCGCCGTTCATTTTTCGAGATCTCGATGTCGTGGATTTTACAACTATATGTAAATTTATCTCTCGGGATGGCTCATTATATCACAGGCTTTTATAGTCTGATACAAATTATTTTTGCAGCAAAATGTATGTTCAAATAATATACAAACGTATTTTAAGTGTGTAGAAAGGATTTTAGAATGTAGGACGGGCTCATGAGAGCATGGGAAAAAGTTTATATAGATATAATACAAGAAATAGATGATGTCTACTTCGCCATATTTTCATCTGTTGCGGGGAGTTGTGGAACTTAATACCAGCGATAAGAGAAGAATTACTGCACTGTCAGGGTTAATGAAAGCTCATTAAAGATAGTGTGTAAACAAGCCAAACCTAACCTTAACCATTCTCAGTTGAAGACTACACGTATTATATCTCTGCTTTTCCTATTCCCAGTATTACTTCTGAACGCAGGCAATATAGTATCTTCGAAAAAAAAAAAGAAATTGCATCTCGTCGAAACCGTTCTGCCAAGGTAGAATTTTTTAGAGATCGAACCAATTCATAAATATGGCTCTGCAACTTTTCTACTGTAGCAATGCTAAGTCGGAGTGACTATGTAGTTTTCGACTTTCAGCATGTAAAATCATTACTTTGATAATTGAGAGATACTAGGCACAGTGTCTTGAGGTCCAGGCAATGAACAGCTGAAATCAGCTGTGGGACACAGTCCTCGTTCCAGAACACGCCCGCGCCCAATCACCAATCGACGTGGCCATTAAAAGACTTGGCGTTCCTAGTGTTCTCTACTGGCTGTGGTAATGATGGGGTCTGAGGGGGTCACGCTAAGGGCCGGGGCAGTCAAGCGCCTCTCCTGCCTCATTACAGTTCTGCTCACTCGTTTTATGAAGGAAACCGAATTCAGTCTAGTCTAGACAGTCTCAATGTTAGCTAAGAAATCCACGGTCTGTGCCCATCGGTCATTAACCCCAATATCACGTGACTTTTTCTTATAACAGGAAAAAAGAAAAAAAACGATGGATAGGAGGGGACGGGAGAGATATGGTGTAAATTTTATGTAAAGGCATTCATCCTTTCAAAATTTGGTGTGAGGTATAAAATAAAACATCAGCCGATCGCCGGACATAGAATTCGCATCTACTTGTAAAACTGATTAGAGATGCAACTGCTTTGTTAACAGAGCGAGAACGAGCCACATTTTCATTGTATGACATAATTCAATGTCTAAGTATAAAAGTATAAAACTTTAGAATGCAATAAAGGTCAATAACCTTTAGCGTTCTCTGTGCCATTCCATACTTGGACGCAGATTTTTTCATAATCTTAAAGTGACTGAAATAGTTTCATAGCATTTGTTTTAAACCCTGATAAATAAGCGTTCAAATCCTTTTAAAAATGACTGTCGATCAGCTCCAAAGTACCAGTGTGAGTAATGTAGAAAAAACTTAATACAAAGCCCGGACTTCTGCTATCCTTGGTGAAAGCAACGCCAGTGCCAAAGTCTGTGCAACATTTGAGATGGCGTGTCGTGCACTGAGAATTAACGTTGCTTGTCTTTTCGTCATTGGACTTGTCTGTTTGACAGGAACCTCAACCTACTGCTCAATGTTGTCCACTGAAAAAAAAAAACGCCATTTCTACCTCTAGGTTGAGGACTTAACATTTCGTCTTTGTCACCAAAGCTGGCACTAATGTGTTGCTTTCAACTATTTCTTGCTTTGGATTTCAAAACTACTCTGTGCTTCAGGAAATTTGTAAATCTCGTTTGTTTGTTTGTTTGTTTGTTTGTTTTTTATACATGTTAGCAATCGTGAAGGCTTGTAAACAGGTAAATTATATAAGAGGTATAAAGGGCACAGAATTTTTTTTCCTGGGTCATATTATAACATTTATATTTTTTGCCAATGTCATCATCATCATTAATGTGATATCATAAAATACATCAATTTTTCTATTTTTACCGTTACTATTATTGTCATTCTCACTATTAATATCGTTAGTAGTAGTAGAAGTAGTAGTAATAGTAGTAGTATTAATAGTAGTAGTAGCAGTAGTAGTAGTAGTGGTAGTAGTAGTAGTAACAGTAGTAGCAGTAGTAGTAATAGTAGTAATAGTAGAAGTACTAGGAGCACTAGCAGTAGAAGTAGAAGTAACAGTAGTAGTAGTAGTAGTAGCAGTAGCAGTAGTCGTAGTGTAGAGGTAGTAGTAGTAGACCTAGGAAAAGTAGTAATAATAGTAGTAGTAGCAGTAATAGTAGCAGTGGTGGCAGTTCAGATTATCTGGTGAATTTCAAAAGTTCAGAAAATTGGTGTTAATGATGATTCGTAGTTCTAATCCCACCTTATCTTAATTCTATCACTCATATTGGTCTTCTCTAAAGACTCAATATCCCTCACAACTCCCATTTAGTGTAGCTTCATTTCTCTGGGCATTAATGTTGAAAAACTATTGTGAGTATAGCTTGATATGGAAGATTATTGATTGATTGATCAATTGATTGTTTGATTGATTGACTCCTTATTTATTCATTCTGGGATTATTACTTATTATTTATATGAGTTCTCTAATAAAAGTATCGTCTACATTTAATTATTTATTTATTGCATCTCTACTGATGAGTTTCTTTGTAGTGGAACTTCAATATTTGATTTAAAAGTTATTGCTAATACGAGACCGGTTCTATTTCTATCATTTACTACTCTACTATCTAATGCTGAAAAAAAAACGAGAGACAGAGAGAGCGAGAGACAGAGAGAGAGAGAGAGAGAGAGAGTGGGAGAACAAAGATTCGAGATAACCACTCGCAGGAGATTGAAATACATAACTGAATAGTTGTGGTTAAAGAACAAATTGTTACTTTATAAAAAGGCTTCAAGTGGAGAATATGTTTTTTTATTAAGTTACTGATTTACTTCATATGTAACGTGAGGGTGAGTCCTACAGTAAAGAATAAATCTCTGTATTTTCAATCGTCATGATCCAGTCCCAGCAATTACAAACGAAACATTATCGTTCATTAGCATTCTCATCACAGGGGTTTTATTGTGGCTCCAGTAGTCATAAACATATGGTTGGACTGTTCCGCCAAATGGCTTCGTGAGATGTTATACACTACAGAGTCAATTCCTTAAAAAAAAAAAGCACAGACGAAGTCATTATTTTTAAGGGAGATATTGGTGGATTTTTTAAAAACTATTTGTTTTTAATTTCATTTTCAATGCTCCGTGTCCAAGTTTGACTGCCATGAAGCTTGTGCATCGTTTTAATCAAAGTCTTCATTCACTGTACCGTGATATTTTTTTTTTTTCAAGAAAGAAATGTTTAAACAATATAGGAATGTGAAGAACTTGATACGATATCTATTTTCTTTTCAACATCTGCTTCCTTTCTGGTCCATTCTTTCTCCTTCTCTCTCTCTCTCTCCCGTCTCTCTCTCTTTCTCTTTCTTTCTTTATCTATCTCTCTTTGTACATGTCTGCTTCTCAAATCAAACTTTCTTATATTGTTATATGAAACTCCTTTTCTATCAGCATGAGGTTTTAGAACAAAAGTCTCACTCAAATGAAACTTCTATACGTTCATTCTTTCATCTATTTTCAGATTATAAACCAGAGATTATGCGGCTTTTCACTTTTAAGTTCTTTTTTTCTTTCTCTTCTAGCTGGGTTCAGAAATGAGTTAAAATTAAAAAATAAAAAAATAAAAAGATAAAACGAATTCTTCATGAAAATCGAGAACAATTTTAACCCTGTGACTTTCTTGTACCCATGACATGTGAAGAAGGGACCATTTTTTCCATCCCACGGCCTGCATCAAGTTTGTGCACAGTAACATGAGCTGTTCCTTGGTCAGAAATGACCACTGGCTAGTTGGGAAGTTGTAGCAGGAATCGATTCACTTCCATGTTTTCCTTGGGAAACCACGGAGAGAAGACACCGGTGTCGTGTTATTGAATCGGGCCATTTCTTTGCTCTGTAAGCGATGGAGTGAAAGGGATAGAACTCCCCAAGCAGAAAAGGCAAGCGGAACAACTCTCTGAAGCGGAAGTGAATAGCAAAGTATCAACAATGAAATGGGTGGGCAGTTTTATTTCAGTTGTAGGGATGTAAAAATAGTTGTTTGTTCTTCAATAGGTGCTCCTGATTTGAAGACGGAGACTGCAACAGAGACGGCAAATCACATGTATATCCAAGATTAAAAAATAAAATAATGAAAAAAATAAAATAAAAAATAGTTGTTGCAAATGAATTCATTCAAAATTTTTACAGTAAGCTAAACACAGAAAATGGAACAGACATGCAGCCTCCAACTTCAAAGAGAATAGGAAAAACTGGGTCTCTGAAGAAGGTTCCGAGCAAGAAAATAGTAAAGTTGTATGTTGGAGAGTTAAATGGGGTTCTTCTCTTCATTTTTTTTTTTGAATTTACAACGTTTTCCTAAAATAAAATATCATTTAACCCACTCAAGGTCTCTGGCTTGACATATTCAGCACTGTTACCATCGCCGTTTGCCCTGTCTGGCGTGTTATGGCTGCCACCATCCCGTTCACTGGATAGCGGATCTCAAGGCCTGAGACGAGTGCGGAACTTGTGCATTCTTCATGTTTATGTCAAACTCTCAAAGTGTTCAGTAATATCTCATATTTGAACGCATGGACTTTTCATGAGATCAGAATAATAGTGGGGAAAACCCCTTTAGATTATATCATTTTTAAACCTGTGTTGATAAGTAAACCTTCAGAGCTTTTGGAGATAAATTGAATGCAAGCTTTTTTTTAAGGGAGGGGGAGGGGGAGCAGAGGCTTTCGGAAAATGTGTTTTATGATCAAAATATCAAAATTGGGTTTTTGCTATTTTTAGACATTTTGACGTATTCTGACATGTGAGTAATACCGATTGGGGCTAGAATCTTCTTCGTTATGCTCCAAGGCGGCACCAGTATAGAAAGATTATGAAAATTAAAGTGTAATATTTTCAAAATATACGTTTTTTTCACTTTTGTTCCAAATTTTTTTATTTTTAACTAATTGACTTAAATTTTGAATATACATTCTTCGTAAGATGTGTTTCAGTAACATGCATTCCTTTTTTTTTTTTTTTATTTATCAGTTTTGTTCATGTTTTTAAGGAAAATTGGATATTTAACTGAAACGTGAGAAATACATCGTTCCATCAACTATTTTATTTCAAAACTTTATGGCAAACATTGTATGGCATATAACCAAAAACAAATTCATAATATGTTTTTTCTTACATAGAATTATCTTATTACTTCGCCAAATTCCAAGCGATCATTTTGAATACTCTAGGAGCCTTAGGCTTTTGAAAATAGCTAATATCCAAGACACAAGATCCAAGAAGGCGGCGTTGTCATACCAACCGGATACAAATTAATATTTTTTTTCTACACCTGTCCTCTTATTTCATCAAGTTGAATCCAGATTTGTAGCTTGAAAAGTCCTAAGTTCAACAATTCAAAAAATCACTGTCAGGGTTGGGGGGGGGGGGGGGGGGGGGGGGGGGGGGGGGGGGGGGGGGGGG
>JBCEWB010425365.1:0-20221 GCA_039654565.1 Peronia peronii | reverse complement strand
CCCCCCCCCCCCCCCCCCCCCCCCCCCCCCCCCCCCCCCCCCCCCCCCCCCCCCCCCCCCCCCACCTTCGCACTTACAATTCTGAAAAAAAAAAAAAATAATCATATGATGAAATTTTTTTTCCTATCACGGTATTCTTTTTTGTTTTACATGTTACTATTATGTTGGTATTAGCAAGGGCAAAAGTATTTTTTTTTCTCTCTTCACAATGTTTGTATTTTAGCTCATCTACCAGGCAGAAGGAAAGTAACATAGCTGGCTGAAAATATGGCTCATTGTTGTAATGAAGCTGTGAAATGTCAGTTTTCAAGCGGGGAGACAAATATTATGACCAGTAAGTAAAATAGCTGTATTCCATGTGTTTCTCTCTGAATGAAACTCTTTTCTCTCAAGTTGCAAAAAAAACATTACTCCCTTTGATCTGTTTGTGCTAAAGTCCGTTAGCTGAGCAGTAAAATAAAGCTCACATCTAAAACAGTTATCAAGCTGACGCAGTTTTTATAATCTGGCCTTGTTTTGATGCTATTTGTGGTATTTTTGTCTATAAGCATTTAAGTGTGAATGTGTTGTATATATACTGCCATTCATCAGCTATGAATAACATTTCCTTTTGAGCACAAGTAAACTTCTGACTTTTTGTCTTATACAGGGATAAAATGGACTGCATGTTTTTGTTTTGTTTTGTTTTTTTTGTTATTACCAGGTTCAGTTAGACTTTCTAGCTGATCAGTCACTTTGTTTCAATGAGGTGAAAAGTGAATGGGAGTTTACAAGTAAAACCTTGCCACAGATTGGTATTACAGCCTTTAATACCAATACTAAAATCTAAAAAATCTAACATTTCAGTAGCTATGAAAAAAGTTCTCACTGAATCTGAAAGCAACTTTATGCTAACTTTGCAAATCAATTAGTCATTCCACAAACAAATGACATTTAATGTTTATACTTCTTTCCTCTGAACGCTCAAAATCAGCACATGAAATAAAAAAAAAAAATACAAATCATTAATTTAAAAGAAAGTTCCTGCTAAAATTTCAAGACAAATTTGAATAAGCCTTATGAACTAATTTGTTACTCCACAAATAACTAATGCACAAAGTCTACATTTTGTTTCTCTTCAGAGAAATTTAAGTTTTGGTAGTCAGAAAAACAAGAAAGAACTAATTTTACTCTAAATAAAAGCAAAAACAAAATTGATCATGTATGTATTTTTTTTAAAAAGTCAGACTTATTCATGAATGGCAAAGCTCTCACTGATAGTACAGAACCAGTGCTTACAGCATCACACTGTACAAACATTACATTGCACAAAACAGTGCTACATAGAGCATTGTAGTATCCATACAAGTATAATATACATAGAGAATTATGCTGTACAAAAACTGTAACATTGCATAGAGGACTGCAGTGTACAAATAATTCAAAACACAGGGCGCTGTACAAATATTACACTGCATAGAGCTTTACAACTGTACAAGTTCTATTACATTGCATTGTACAAGTATTACATTGCATTGAACATTGTGATTACAAGTATTACACTGCACAGAACATTACACTGTACAGAAATAATCAATTCCTTACATTGCATAGGACATCATGTTATACAAATATTACACTGTGTCAAGCACAATCCCGTACAAGTATTATCTTGCATGGCACAGCACACTGTACATATAGATCTAGTATTACGCATCAACCAATATTTACATGACAAATGTGTAGGATAATGTTAGCACCAAGTCCAACAGTTAACATAAATTCAATGCATGTGACATATGCATCTGAATCTTTCATTTCATCTGAGTTAGAAATAAAACTATTTTAAGAGCAAATGAAAGAAAGAAAGAAAGCAAGAGAGAGAGAAAGAAAACCAACCAAACAAAGAAAAAAAAAAGTGATACATAATAATTAACATCCACAATTTTTTTTTTCAAGTAATACTGATATAATATACAATACAAAAATATTAAAAATCAGTCATAGGAATCCATCAATCATTCTGACATGCTGAAACCTTCATCCTATTCAATCGTTTCCTCCAAACATTTGTACTGCCGTATTTTCTGCTACCATAAACCAATAACCAGCTGCCAAAAGCCAAAATATCTACACTGAGACTGAAATGTTGGGAACTTGAATGAAGTGTTCATACTCGAAATGTTTCACAGTCTTGTCCAAAAGAATTTTTTTTTTGCTTTAGACTTCATCATGACATAGATCTAGATCTAACTTTCACTGCATAAATATTCTTCAAACGGGACAGCAAATATTTTATCCTCGATTCCCTTATATTGGCAGTTAAAATAAATGGCAAAATGCAGACATAAAAAAACAGATTTACTGTCTTTCTGTTCCATTCAGATGCAGTTCAATTTGCTCTGGCCTTTATACACACCCCAGTAAACATAAGTATCATGAACAAGAATTACATAAAGACCAAAGCACTCGGGAGAAACCCGTCAAATGGAGAAAAATTTTCACTTCTCATTTAAATGCGTATCATTAATTTCTGATATCTGCTGTGTATTCTTGACTTCTTGAGTTTGATAGAGATGTTTCCTGAGGTTATGTGAATTTTTGAAATTGTCAGCTTTATGGCAAAGGGGAGAATAGATAACAATCCTTGTATAACAAAAACCACGAAAACCTCCACTAGGAAGTTGAAAGAAGTATACAGAACGTACAATAAAAAGGCGAACCTATAACTTTTCTGCATGACGAGGCGGCCAGTCGGTCAATAAATTACCAGACTGATTCCCTGTTCATTATGCAGAGAAGGTAAGGATTCCCTATTTTGTTGCACAGGGGTTGTTACCTATCTGTCCTTTCACCATACAGTCGCAAAATATTGAGGAGTATGCAAATTTAATTCTGAGAACAACAGAAGTTCAAAGCTCTTTCTGCACCTGACAACTAACCATCATCTCACAGGTTAGTCCAGAGAGCCACACATTTTTTGTCTGTCCAGCTGAACTGAATCAGATGTCGAAAAGAACTTAATTGAGAAAAGAGGATCTTACTGATCCTGGGGCCTCGAGAGTTAACTTCCCGCAGTCCTGTCCTGTGGTACACAGGTGGAAAATAAAATCCTTGTAGCCCTTAACAACCGTTACAACAGTGAGCAAGACCAGATCTCATGATATATTTCACTCTTTCCATGTCAGTTCATGATATATTGTCGATATAGATTACTGCCATTGAACTGACGATGTATCATCAATATCATCTCTCAATTTAGGTACAGGGGGATCGGGCTTGGCACAGGCGTGGTAACATGCCTGGCACGGGTTAAGTTCAACTGTGTGTTTACTGAAGTCATAACAGCCGATTACATTTACTTCAAAAGTACTTCAGATATAGGCTTAAATCTCTAAGGGACAGAGAGCTAAAAGAGTTACCTTTAAATGTGCATATCTCGGCACAAAAGACTTGTGGCAAAAGTATCTTTCACCAAAGTCAAGTGTGCCCCCCTCATCCTTCCTGTTAACACCAGTAACTCTATACATGAACATTTCTGACACCTGACTTATTTCCCCTGGTCGTGCAACATTAATGCACATATGCAAACTGCTTTATTTGTCAGCAAATGCAACAACTACATTTTCATAGATCAAATGGCAACAGTCATTAAAATATCAACAGCAGCTGCTTCCTCCAATGTAATAAAAATAAATAATAAAAATCATCATCATCAAAATAATAATAATAATATGAAGGCAATTCTTTTTCAGATAAAAATTTGAACAGCTTTGACTGACAATGGAAAAAATCACTGCAAAATAGGGAAGGCACTGTGTACCAGTTTGAAGTAACAATGCGTTCACTAAGCACGCAAAATCCAACTATTCATCAGCACAGCAAGCAAGCTAATCATCCACTACTTATACTAAATGTCTTGCCCTCAGGGCAAATGAGCTGGAAGTCACACCAGGCAATTTCGAGCTATGGCTATTTTTAACTATTTTCCGACTCAGATACCCAAGAACATTTTTTTTTCTCACAAAACGAAAACTCAACCTTTTTTCCTTAACCTAAAATTCAAAAATGTTATACCTAAGTCAGCAAATACTTAAAAATGGCCATAGCTTGAGATCGCCAGGCGCGACTTCCAATTCATTTGCCCTGGGCACAAGTGATATATACACTGGCAATAACATACCAACGACATGAGACTGGAGTTTCTTGCATTTACATAACATAGTCAGGCAATATTTTCACCAGAGACATAAGACCAGAAAAAAGGAATGTCATAACAAACTGTGTTGCAATCACAAACTGAAGAAAACTAATCGATTAAACTTTGAACTTGAATGTATTCAACATCCAAACAAAACAAGAAAAACAAAAAAAAAAAAACAAGGATGAAAAACTTCTAGCGCAGTTTTGGGGTTGGCATTGAGATTGGTACTGGAAATACAAGTTGAGGACACAAACACACAAGCTAAGAAAAACTAGTGGCATTTTTAAGCCACTCTGTTGAACTTACTCACTTACTGGCTTTGTATATACCAAATAGTTGCACTCAAAGTTAGAAGCTGACAACGGCTATGGTTTATGTCATTGTTAGAATCAAACTTTCGGGGAGAAGACATTTTCAATGAACGGCTCCCTAGAAAAGGACCAATTTGTCATATGTCAGTTTATATCAAACTTAAAGTTGACCAGTTCAACACAACATTGCATTAGTACCTACACACCTTCTGAACCTGGATGAGACAAAGATTAACAGATATGAAAGACGTGAAATTATTTTCCTAGCCCCGTCAACAAATTCTCATCAACGTTGCAGCACAGCAATTGTAGCGAATTACATTGCCAGCTCCGATGCACAAATTACATCCAACATTGAAGCCAGGATTGCTACAAACAGCAGTTCATTGAACTGACATAAATCCCCTTATCAGTCATGATATATTTTCATACTCAAATGGTATGACAGAGAAAAATTCTCTGGCTCTATTTACAGTTAATGAACTGTAGTATTTGGTGTTGATTACAAAGTTATTATTTCAGGATCAAAAATACATTTCCGATTCTTCATTTAATGTTAAAAAAATATGGCATCTGCATAGAGATAATGGCTGATATTATTATGTGCTCGAGCCTGAAAACTTTCTCCATGTGCAAACAAAAATGTTTAGACTTCAGTTAGATCACTTTTAATCCTTTCAAAATGCAACACTGCACTGGCATGATGTTAAAAGCGATAAACATATAGCCAAGTTTGTAAAAATCTGCGCCAGTGCTACATTTGAAAAGCATTAGTATCGAAAATTGTCTTTGTCCAATGTGATCATCATTCCTCATGTAGGAAAGTTATGTCCATCAGTATAATATCCTTTCTTGGACAGCCACTGCAAGGTGAATGGACTGCATAACCGAAAGGGTCACCATGTAAAATGGAAGATATCAATTCTCCAAGGCATGGATCCGTTTCCAGGTAGAAACTCACTCTTGATGAGAACCAAGATTGTTCCTTCGGACAGCATCAGCAGAATATGCTGTGGTCGCCGGTCAGATAGCACCGCGTGCAGTGGGCAAACCAACAGAGTTCACAGAGATCTGGATCTCTCAGGACTTTCAAACATGGAACAATCGGCCTTCATCCTCTGAATCACTTTTGCTCTGAAATGTGGAGATCATAAAGTGTTTGTGAAAGCTCAGGTAGTGACAGTCTTACCTTCCCATCTAGAACAGAAGCTATTTTAGATGAATCAAAGACTGAGAACCAAGTCATCAGCGTCTTCTAAATAAAACTCTTTTGTCTTGTAGCCAGTGAAAATGAATGGCATGTCAATTTACTACCAAACTGAGTTATTGCTATCACACCAAATCTTAATTCATACAATTTCATGTAACAAAAAGGGTTTTGAGTTAACCTGGCTGTAACCAGATCAAGCTGTTGCAAACTGAAAAGGTAGGAAGTGATCTGACATCACCAGCTAAAAATCAGGAGCAAAACTGGCAAAAAATCAACAGTTTTGCAAATAAATCTAAATAGTCACCTCACAACATCCTCACAACTTATAATTAGTTCATAAGAGCAATATTTTTTTATTCAGAGATGAAGGTTCTTTTTACTTTGCAATACAAAATATTGGCATCAGACCACTTTACTACATTCAAGACCAAATTTCTCTGTCCAAGTCCAGCAACTTACAACCTGCTTTGACTGACCTTGATTTATTCTTAAATCAAGCCTGAGGACTATCTAACGAATACCTTCCTAGGTATATAACAGTCTTTGTGAGAGAACAAAATTTCAGTCATTGCAATATCTGAAAAACTGAAGGATCTTTAAATAAAGGTATGTCTAAATGCCTTTGAATGACAGGTTATAATATATCAAAAATGCAACTTTGTTTATACATTAACTCCTTACTTGCAATCATATTATAATGAAAGTACAATTTTTTCCTCACAATATAAAGAGACAATGTCATATTGAACACTCCAAAATATGCCACTGGTGTGTGAAACAGTTTTTCCCCAATCTGGCTGACTGGCAAGAGCCATGGCTAGACTTACCTCTGTGTTTAGACCTTGCACCTTAGACAGGAGATCTTCCTCTACCGACATCTTACGCCCAAGCTCAACAGCACTGGCACTACCTGCAATCACAATACATGAACATTTGATTCTACAATATGTCTGAGGCATTACTGCTACAGATATACCTTTGCTTACAGTATGTAAAATAACAAAAGTTATTTATATTTTTAAAGAACGTTTTGCATATGGAACTGCCATCAGCATAAAATACTAAAGCATGTCAATGTAGAGATGATTATCATGAATAGTTACTGAATTTGGTTGCCCTAATGAAGAGTCAAACAGACTCAAAACTTTCAAATATTCAAAACATTTTATCAATTTTCATTGCATTAATTTCTGATACTCGTTACCGATTTCAAGACACTAATTTCTATTGTAAAAATACATAGTTATTGAATCATAATGATACAGTTATTGAATAATGATGAATCAAAATATTGTTAGAGACTAATAGGTGACATTGAGTAAACTAACAAGAGGTTACTGTATTGAATAATCATAAAGGCTTAACTTAGGTCAAATTCCTACATTTGTGAACTAGACATATATAATGTTTACAAATTGGACAAAATACTGCCAATGCCCACCTGTCTTCATATGCCTTATTGTGGCAAATTCCCTGTAGTTGCCAGTTCCAGAGAACTCATGCGGCTGACTGCCTCCCCCACCCCAGCCGTGAGCAATGAGAGAGGGGCGCGGGGAGTGAAGCGGGGAGTGACACAGGGCATGGAGACTGGAGCTACGGGCCATGGACAGTGGAGAACGTTGGAAGACCTTCAGCATGGCCTCCTTCTCCACTAACTGTGTCTGCAGCTGTTTCACCCTGGCTCACAAACAGCAAAGAAATTCATGTTGAAATAGCAATAAATATGATACCAAGTTTCACGGTACATTTTTGGAATACCTGCCATGGCTAAAATGAAAATTTCTCCCCATTACTAAGCCAGATAGAATTGAACAAATGCATCATTTGACATAGATTTTTTTTGTTTCTGCATGTATAAAAAGGATGGATAATTCAAATATTATAATGTATGAAGGAATGATGGTTTCCGCATGTTAAAAAAGACACCTTAAAAACACATTGCTAATTCCCTCTGGCCTGATGCAAATTTCAATATACTAAATATACTATAAACATTAGATCTAATAAGCTTTCAAATTATAACTATTTTCTTCATGAATATCAATCACAATTGATGTTAAGCAATGACTCAACTCACTCGGCTTCCAGCTCAGCCACTTTTCTCTGTGATTGATGCAGTTCCTCCATGTGTTTCAGCTTCTCTGTCTTGGCTTCGTCAATCAACTTCTCCATGTTGGATGAGCTTTTCTCAAAAGTTGTTCGACGTACCTCTCTGCAGCACAAAGAAACAACCCAATTGGTATATATTAGGCACATTGTTAATTTGATCTTAAATTTCAGAATACCAGCATAAGCAATGCTAAGCTAGCCCTATAAATTCAATCCTCAATGTCTATGATTGTCAAGTACATCAGAAAAGCTGTAACAGTCTCAAATTTTCAACCTTTAACTTTTCAAATCTTAGACTAACTTTAAGCAAGAAGCTTTTTCCTTTTGAATCAATTTTCCAAAATGATTCCAACATCTAACATCCAAACAGAATATCGAAAGTCTTGTCATAAATATTATCCCAGCAAATTGCAGTGGTGGCATGAATAGACATATATGTGTAAATAAGACACAAGGCTCTGGTACTGCTTTGGAATAACACTTTTGTTGTACTGAGTTTTTCACAAAGACATTGATTCACTGTGAAGGGGGCAGATGTAATAAAATAAGCTATTGTATATAATGAGTAGAAGTTACATTTTCTACTCACTTTGATGCCTGACTCGTTTCATCCATGTTGAGTTGACGCAGAGTTGCTTCTTTCACATACTTTTGTTCCAACTGAAAAAAAAAAAGAAATCAAGTAAGAAATAGAGAAACATATTATCAAACTACAAAAACTCTCTAACAATTAAAATTAAAACTGAGGGAGGTAAAAACAAAAAGGCAGAGACCATATCCAGGAGAGCAGGGAGACTTGTAGTTGGTTTGAGCAGAACAGCAGAAACCAAATATGTACTAAGAAGCAGACTTTTTCAAGAAGTGGAGGGAAATTGGCAGTTGACATAAGCACAGGAGAAGATATAAGATATTTCAGTAATCAAACTTACTGCTGCCATTTCTGTTTCCAGTTGTAGAATCCTCGCATCTTTCTCATCCAACATTTTCCTCAGCATACTGATGCTCTTGCCATCGTCTTTAGCCAAGGCCTCAGATTTTTTCACTGCTCCACCCTGTTGCACAAAAGCAAGCATATGTTTGGTTAACTCTTTTAATGCCTCACTAATGCCCAGATAAAACATCTGATGCAGTTATTGTACAAAAAACCACTATCCTCATTCTGAGAACTGAGCAAAAACTGTTAAATAAGAAGAAACAATTTCTATAGGCATATATTTCTCAATCCATTATAACATTACTTGCCTGTTGTTCCAAAGATTCTTTTTTATTTGGTCACAAGTAGCCACTTTTCACTGTCTTTCTAATTAATCTTTTGCACAATTGACTAGTATATAAACATTAAGATTCCCTCCCCCCCCTTTTTTTAAAATGTGTTTTCATCACAGAAAGGTCCGCAGTGTGAAATTTCTCTTCAATATTAGCTCATCACTTCAATTTCAACTCTTACTAGGTCTTGATCTAGCAGAACAAATCAGCAAAATATCTTTTACATAGAAACTGTTTCATTCTTTAAAAAATTTGTTGTAAGAATTCATATACATCTCAGGTAATGACAAAAATCCTAAAATTTTTATAATTATTGATTTAATATTGCTCTTCAAGGACCAAGTCCAACAAAATAAATCAGAGAAAGAGATGTTTTTCTCACTTTCTCCTGAGCTCTGTATGTCTCCAACTCTTTCTCCAGGCGACTTCTTATCTCCTTCTCTTTCTTCTCCTGCTTCTCCGAGGCCGACTGCAAGGTGGTGAGAGCGTTCTGCAGCTGTTCCACCTTGTCAACATACGCTTGCTTGTGCCGATACTGGAAATGTAACACACACACTGTACATTATTAGCCAGGATAATCAAATACCTCTCTGTGAGAACAAGCATGCTTGAAACTGGAAGAGTACAATTTATACACAAAAGGCCAAGATAATCTAATACTTTCCTGAAAGAACAAAAGGACACAAGCTCAAACAGATACTAAAAGTGACAGCATCCACAGCAAGGATAAACGCTGCTAGTAATGATGTCTAAAATTACCTCCTCCTTCTCAGCTAGTAAGCCACATGTGCCACCATTGTCAACAAAATCAAGAAAAAAAATATAGCAGCACTAATTATTTCTTTAACCACTTTCCCAGTTTTACCACTGAATTAATTTCTCTTAATATCAATGATATCCAAGGCCGTAATTTGTAGAGCACAATGCAAATGCGACCAAGCAGATTCCATTTAGTTGCTGTAAATCTAGTGATGCATGAAGAAGGCTCTGTCTAGTGAGGAAGCATTTTTACTTTATCTTACATTTCAACTGTACATGAAATGAAGCAAAACATGAACACAATTAAATATTCTTTGCATTTCAGACAAATTTGAAATAAACAAACAAAAACAAAAAAAAAGGAATTTTTTTTATAGTTCTATACTGACAGCATTTATAACTTAAAAAAAAAAAAGAGTGGGGGCAACAACTCCAATGATAGTATGACACTATGCAGTGTAGGATTTGTGAGTTGTCTCCCCTTGACAATACCGTGGATCACACTGCCCCAGACACAAACTGACCTCTTCCTCCAGTCCCAGGACTCGGCTCTGTGCGTTCAGCAGTGCGTTCTCCAGTATGTCCACACGCGCCCTTTGTTCAGCCAGAGAGAGGCTGAGCTGAGCATTTTCTCCCTCCACTTGATGCACTTTGCTAGAAAACTCTTGGTCTAAACAAAATAAATTAAACATTGAAGAAAAAAAAAAAAGGAAATTTCTTACAAATTCAGTTGACACTCACGGTGTCTACACACACATATTTTTAACCCAAGTTTCATATTAAAAGAAAGAAAGAAAAAGAATGAGAGAAACAAAGATAGCAAGAAATATATAAAGAAAGAAAGACAGACAGAAAGAGAGAAAGAAAGAAATAAAGACAGACAGACAGACAGAAAGAAAGAAAGAAAGAAAAATGTGACAGTCAAACAAATTTCGATCTTGCTCTATCGTATTGTATGTATTATTTGTAATCAATCTCATGTTGTAATTCAACAACATTTTGTCCAACTGTAAGTCTGAATTTATCACCCAGCAGCCACAACAAATAAAACACCAAAGCTTTGCCAGATAAAGGACATTCAATTATATTATCTTTGACCTTTAGCTTTGTTCTTGTTGTTATTGTTGTTGTTTTAAATCATACACATAAATCTGTAACTTCTTCAATGAATTATATTTCCTTTTTTGCCTCATGTAACACTAGGAAGAAAATGTGTATTATATAATTTTGGCACAGAGATACAGTTCTGATGGTGATGTTGCTTATTTATCAAAGACAAATTTTTATTTGTTTATGGAATTTGCTTTCTTTTCTCCATACGTTTTCTTTCAACGGTGTGATAAGAAGACTTACTTTGAGACAACAGTTTTGAAATCATGGCATCTTTCTCTGCCAACTTGAGTCTACAGTCTGAGTCACTTGTTGCTGATGATGCCTGACCTGCACCTGAAAGTAGACACAAAGACAACAATAATCACCATTAAAATATCACAACTGGGTCAAGCACAAGACCAGGGATGGTAGCGAATGTATAAGACAAAGAACTTAAGAAGAATAGTAGCGACTGTTTCGGCAACCTGATAACTTCCCTTTGCTGTTGAAGCAGGATTAAGCTGTCTCCTAACTTAATTCCCAAGGCTGCACTTAACATTCCTGAAGAACTAATTAACTCATAATTAACACCTCGGCTTTAAAAACAAGAGAATAGAGTGTCAGCTGGTTCAGTGGTTGACCGCCAAGGGGAGACAAACTGCAGTATTGATGACAAAAAGATTGTAATAAAAATGCTCACATAAACACACACACACACACACACACACACACACACACCTACTTTGTGGTTACATTCATCAGCATGTCTTATCTCTACACCCCCCCCCAACCTTTTTCCCCTATCCCCTCTTCCCCCCCGCCCCTGGCGTCCATTCCCCAAATATATTATGTGTGACATTTCTGTGCACTGTGTAGCTCGCTCTGTTCTACGTTTTCTTTAATGAACTCTGTTCAGGTCCAATCAAAGATCTTCTCGCCTCTGTTGTTCTTTTTTTCTCGATTTGTTTTTCGCTGTTTCTTTCTTTCTTCTTTTTTAAAAGCTTAATTGATCAATTTACATATATTCATATACTAATGTAGTATTTATTCATTCCTTCCTTTTTTCATTTCCTCTTTCTTTTTTTTTTCCCTTTCTTTTCCCCTCTCTCTCTTCCATGTCCCATGGATTCTCGCTTTTTCTCCCTCACACACACGAATAAACACATACATCTATAAACACAGCTTTTTCATTGCATTTTTAGCCCCATCTTCTTTGCTCTCCTCGTCTCTCCTTTCTCTCTTCCCACTCTCTGTCCTGCCGTTGCTATCTCTCTGTTTCTTTTTTTTCTCTCTCTCTCCCTCCCTCTCTCGTTCTCTCACTTTCCCATCTCACAGACATGCCACTCCCAATCTGTCACCAAATTCCACAAGTCGAGTCCGTGTGTCCGCAACTACATTGGGGTCAATAACCCCCCAAGGAAATTGCCTTTTTAAAAAATGCATCTTCACAGCATGATAAGACAAATACCAGACTGTATCCATTATATGACCAACAAGCCTGTCAATACAAATATCACGGAGAAATAGTTCTAAAACTAGGACAAGCTTACTCATCATGCGGGATTGTTCAATGATGGACGTTTCTGAATCTCTTGCCCTCTTTTGTCGTGCTCATTATAATATTATAATACAGCGCAATAATGATTTGTCATTGCATTAATTGTTCACAGAACTGTGTGTACCACAGACGTCGATTTGCTTTATCATGTGACAAATTGTACCGTTAATAATGAAGGGTCTATAGCCATGACCCGAGCACTGTGGTGTTTTGTTTTTTTTTAAAGGGAGCTTTGTCCATATCTACACAAAAATTCCCTGGCTCTCCTATATCTTTCCTTCTTTCTTTCTTTCTTTCTTTCTTTCTTTCTTTCTTTCTTTCTTTCTTTCATATTTTTTTCATTCATTTAGCCATATATTCTCTTCCCTTTTTCATTTCTTCTTTCTTTCTCTTTGTTTTACTCCCTTTTCTCTCTCTCCCATTCAGATTCAGAACAAATTCATTATGCTAATTTTGATAGATGTACATCTTTCTCAGAGTTCCTGAGGATAATGATATCGCTAAGGTTGAAAACCCTTGTCATCGGCCGCATTCTTCAACGTTAGGTCACATTCTGTCTGATTCAGATCCAATGGCACAATCATCGTCGCACATTCTTGTCACATTTTGTAACCGACACCATGACTTGTGAAAGCTATATTTAGTTAGCTAGAATCATGATTTGACATTGGTAGAAAAAGGAATGCATTTGTTGTACTTGCTGGGTGTAAATGACTTTCTATTACTGGTACATAGTGTAAGGATTACAGCGTAAGATCTAAAGAGAAACATCATCTCGCCACGAATGGAAACAGAGGCGAACATTTGCCATCCTTATACATGTATAGTATACTATTGTAGAGTTGTCTGACTCACAAATCTACAATTGCGGTCAAAATACATCAATAAAGATTATGAAACGAACCGGATCAAAATGCGTATAATTATGAACTACTAACATCACTCCAGACGGGGGAGGGGAAAGGATGGGGGGTCGAGTGGGTGGGGGGGGGGGGAAGGGAGACAATAGAATGGATACAAAGCTTCGTGTAAAAAAAAAAAAAAGGAAGAAAGAAAGAAAGATAAAAAAGAAAGAATGAAAGAAAGGAAGGAAGAAAGAAAGAAAGGAACGAATGAACGAAGAAACAAACGAATAAACAAAAGAGCTGAAAAAGAAAAAAAAAGGAAGACAAAGAGAGAAAACTAAAGACAACACGAGAAGAAGAAAACAAAACAGAGGACGGAGAGAAAGAATGATGAGGGAGAGAGAAAGAGAGAGAGAGAGTAGAGACAGTAGAAGAGACAGAGACAGTGAGAGACAAGGAGTCAGACAGAAGGACAAACTAGCTTACTAACTGACTAGCAAACAGACACATAGGCAGACAACAATGGACAGAGAGAATCTGATAAGACATTGTTTTTTAAAGAGAGAGAGAGAAAGAGAGAGAGTGCCCACTTACAAAGGTTGCCCGGTACAAAACATTTAGACACTGGAACTAAAGCCCTAAAACACTGAGTCAGTCAAATTATTTCTTCCCCTCAGTACAAATTCATTAGCCTAGTTTTCTCTGGTGACTGATAGGCTCATCAAGCGTTTGCTGGCGGGGGAAATATTTCACCAGTTGTTTATATGAGAAGCTGATGAAGTGTAAAAACAGCGCTATATAAAACGTTGATAAGTATTGCTACAGGCTATGGGAACATGGGATTTCCCTGTCTCCGCCCCGTTGTAATAGGGCGAGAGAGAGAGAGAGAGAGAGAGAGAGAGAGAGAGAGAGAAAGAGAGAATACGAGAAGAAGACAGAAAGGGAAAGAATTTATGCGTGTGTGTGGATGTGGGTGTGTGTGTGTGTGTGTGTTTCTTTGTGTAGGTTATAAAGATGAGATTTCGTGAGACAATGTGCACTGACATGAGCCTGTTCAACAACGTGTCTGTCTTTCTGTCAAGCATCTCATTACCGCTATTAACTAGTTCTTAATCTTTTCTCATTTTTCTTTCAAAATAATGAAAAGCTCCACTCTCCCAAATACTGAATGTTGTTTATATTTTTATACATTATTTTTTTGCTAGGGTGCACTATATTAATTTCCATAAATTCTTTACCGCTAGTGCTATAAATAACACTCGGTTGCATTCATTACCTGAATTGTGTCACCAGATAACATAATATCTAACCTTACTGAACTAAATTCAGCCTTACCCCCCCCCCCCCCCCCTCTTTTTTTTTCAAGCTATATATATATATACTTAAACATTCCTTTCTGTTTATACCTTCCATTCACTATTTCACTCTCCTCTCTTTACTTGTCTCGCATTCCTGTATACTTTTGATACAACGACCGATAACCGTCTTTGGAATGTGCAGTTTTTTCAGCACGGCTGATCTCCCCTGCCTAGCTTCGTCCCGCGCGCTTTTCGGCGCCATCCATGCGGAACGGATGAACATTTCAACCCTGCCTGGCACGAGATTGCCCGACTTTCTGCTTCGAATACATCTAGATCTAGCTAGTTTTCGACCGTCGATGTATTATACATTGCATAGAATATCGGTGGTTTGGACCCATTTCCCCAATAGCTGTAGAAATGAGGAGTGGACCTGTTACGGAGTGATCACGTTTTGAGAATACCGGGTTTGTTTGTTTGTTTTGTCTGTTTGTTTGTTTGTTGCAATGTGTTTCGCAACGATGGAAGTAGTCTTCACTTTAAAACCAGGACAATCATACACACTGAAGTTGCATGCACTTTTTTTTTTTTTTAATGATACTAACAGATAAAAAATAATGAAAAAAAAAAAACCCTTTGAATTTTGTTTGTTTATTTGTTTTTGTATTTTCGTTCGTTGCCTGTTGCAGGATATAATGAATGGACAGACAGCAAACACAAGGCTAGCCAACCCGAGATATGGCAAGGTGCATAACAAAACCGACTGCCATAGATAATTATATTTATCCCATTCTCCATATCATATATCAACGACATATACAGACACGGAGAAAGGAGGGCGAGAGAATGGCGGGAGAAAGAGAGGGGACGGGCTCGGTGTCTGTCAAGGGTTTATTGAAATTGTTGGAATTCCTTTCCAGTCTTTTCCCCCCATTCATCGCTGAGGATTTAATGGCCTCTCACTATAGAGGTGGCAATATAATCCCGCCCGTTCTTAAATAAAAGGCTCTTTCTTGCAATTTTTCTAATTAGCTGACTGTATGCTGTCTCTTCCCCGCCTTTCTTTGTTTCTCTCTCTACATAAATCGTTCTTTCTTTCTTTCGTTCTTTTTTCTTTCTTCGTTCTTTCTTTCTATCCATAAGTCTTTCTTTTCTTTCCTGTCCTTTTTTTTTCTTTCACTGCTTTCCTTTCCTTTAAACAAATAAATAAATAATAAATGAAAAACAAAGAAAGAAAGAAAACAGAAAAGAAAACGCAAAGAGAGAAACAGAGTATGGCGAAAGACAGAGCTGGAGAAAGAGAGAAACAGGAGTAAAGAGAAAGAACAACAAATAATTCGGGAAACAGAGAAAAAGGACGGGGAAGAGAGAGAAAGACAGAGGTGATATCGTAGTATAATATGTACACAACAGTCATAGGCCTAGAAAGTATCAACGCTCGTTCCTTCCATTCCTAAAATCCACTATGGCCGCTGATTGCTACACAAGTGAATCATAACAATATGCACGTAATGCAATGTCACACGGCAAGAGGAGATAGCCAGGCTACCGTACCAAACAACAAGTAGGTCAACAGGAATGTACATATTATTATAGGTGTATGAGGAAGAACATTGTCTGCAACATTATGTCACTAACAAGCCAGGAAGCAAATCTTTATCTGACGTCCCTAGTGACAGCATAAGTCCAGTTATTCATACTGAAACACGGTTATGGCGTTACCGCGGTAATCATACGTGTTAGCCCAGTCAGTCCACGCTGGTGGGGTTCCTCAGTGGGAGATACATCAGATCGTCTATGCCATGTCTGGTATATTTTACCTGACTACATTATTTTAGAACCTCCGGTAGTTTAAAACAAAATAAACAGCAAAGCTCAAATGTCACGAGATTCAGCATTATTTTCCTATCTTTTGTAGCAACTTTACAAAAACCTCGAACTACTGAAATCTCGAACAGAGTTTCAGCTGCCTGAAACAGTCCCAGTTGTACGTGTTCTGCTGTTTCTTGCACTCGTGTGCTTGCTTATCCCCATTTTTGTTGCAGTTTACAAAAACATCTAATTCTTATTGCTCAAATCACAAGTAAGCTACATTTCCGGTTTCCTGAATCAGGTCGAGTTATACGGTGTCTGACCGGATCTTTTCCACATGAGTGGCGACAACTTTCAAACTCTTCTTGTTTCCCATTATCGGTCAGTGTTCAAAGCTAGCATTAGTTGGTACTTTATTACATTTCTTTGATGATCATAGTCCACACAACTCCCGATCTTTCGGCAGCAGGAACATTTTAGATTATGCATATTTTTGTTCCACGATATGCCTGTGTATCAGTCAACAAACCACCCACTGTGCATATGTTAAAAATGCTCGGCTTCTGACGTCAACCAGCTGTATTTTTAACAACATGAGTGGTGAGATTGGCCATGATTCACCCTACAACATTTCACGTAATTTACTTCCCCATGTTTGGGACCATGTCAGACTACCACCCAAGCTCCAACCGGGACATGACAAAGATTTGATAAAAAGGCTAGCCATGTAAATATGGCAAGGTGCACAACATGCAAACAAATATCTACTTAGTGCCACATCATTGTCAGTCTTTGCACTCCTCCATAATTATATCAGCAACAACGATATCAAGGTAATCAAGTAATTCAACTTACAATGAAATCATAACTGCTCACTAAGTGATGTAAGTATGTGCTTGAAGAACGTAGAAAAACGGTAGTATTATGAAATTTAAAGCCCAAAGAATACCATCAGATAGTCCTTTGTTACGGTCTTATTACATAAGACAACAGAAATTCATCATTGTGGCACAGTCTTAGCTTTTTACTTCTTGCACATCCCGGTAAACTCGGACAGCGCAGTCTAGCGAGATCGTTCTCAGCGTTGACCTCAATATTGCCCCGTCCGTCAGGACAGTGGAGGTCGGAGGTCATGCCGTGAAATTATTGCCCTCGCAGCTCAGCCTCCCAGACATGGATTAGCACATGGCCCAGACAGATCCATCACCAGCGGCCAAATATGCCGGACTTCTATGTCTCGCTTCCCTGCAGCGCAACATCATGTTTATTTCCGCCTTATAATGGCATGCCCGTTGTCCTCTCTATGATAAACAGCAGTCAAAATATGGGTCCAATTTCAGTCGTACAAATCTGTCTTTGACAACAGTATTTAACGTTTTTTTTTTTAATACTTTTCCTACATTGCAGAGACAATCAAAGTTCTTACACGTCACGCACCTATACTTTAAGTGACAGACGTATGTGTGAGTGTGTATCTGTTTGTGTTTGTGCCTTGTTTGTGTGTGTGTCTGTGTTGTTATCCGCCTGCTGTCAGTTAACTGTTCGGTCGTTTGGTTGGCTGACTGGCTGGCTGTTGGTTGATTGGTTGATTGGTTGGTTGATTGGTTGGTTAGTTGATTGGTTGGTTGATTGGTTGGTTGGTCAGTTGGTGGCTGGTTCGTTGCTCGGTCGGTTGGTTTGTTGACTGATTTGTTGATTGCTTGGTCTGATTAACTATTTATTCCTAAACAGCCCATGAAGCATAAGCTATCAAAGCCTGGAAATGTTGATATAGACACAGTATCTATTCTTTTCTTTCCCCGGCTCTTCTGAAAACGCTGGATTTGGTTGTGTTTGTTGGTGATGTTGCTGTCACTGCCGTTCTTGGTGCTGTAGTAACGTTACCGAACGACTCCCGTGCAACAAACACCATCAAATGACCTCAGCTGCCACTGGCTAGGTTATAAGCTCACACAGCTACAGGTGTAGGGAATCTTTATGTCTCCCGCTAACAGCGTGGGAGCCTTTCAATGTGTAACCTTAGTCCTAAAAGTAGGGATATCTTGGCTGTGAATGGATGCTATGTTTATTGGTGAAAGAAATTTTGATAAACATTTCTCCTATGCCTTTCTCCAGTTGATGAATGTCCCATGCAATGAATGATGAATCCTCGAAAAACTATGACATGTACAATCCACAATGCAACAATCCACTCTATCCGGCTATATATCAGGCACAATCTTGGGCCAGGGGCTTGTATTTGTTTTCCAAACTGACTGCCATTCCTAGCGTTGATTCATCTGCAAGATATGGACGTAGGGCGTGTGTCAACTACACAACTGGACGTTGTCATCCGTTGATCTGTCATTTGCCGCTTACTTTACTGACCCATTGAGATGGATGTATACAGGTAATTATACGTGGCCAGTGGAAATGCAAGCGATACAATGTGATCACCCTCCAACTACTACATCTTTCATGTTTTGGTGTCAATGAAACTGGACGTTGGGGATATTTTTATATGTCATTTAGTATGTTTGTCCTTTCCTATGTGACAATACCAGAATAGACAACGCCAAAGCTGGCCTTTTAAATATGACAGGCTGCTACATTTAAGGTACGACTAACAAAATCCTCCTAGTATTATAATTTTATACAGTTCCATCCTCACATCTCACGGCATCATTTGAAAACGATGAAAACTGTTACTCTCAAAATCACATGACAACTAGATCTATACCAAAATGTAACCTGGGAAACTGGCGTAATGTTACCAGGATGAGATCAGATGAGTACGCCATTTCTGTTTCTAAAAAAAAATAAAATGTCAATGATTGTGCTTATCATGTAGAGATGCAAGTTGTGAAAGCATTAAAAAATATGCCTTGTCATTAAGAGGGATGATCTTCCTCCTCCTTTCAACTGATGCATCTAATCTTGTTACAGGTGACACAACACGGGATATCCTGTTTTAGTTTAATGGATCTTTTTTTTCGAACATTTCAAATTTAGAAGTAAATAAATAAATAAATAACTATTTTAGCTAGTTTTATTCGAGACATCGGAAAAACACCCTCAAAATGTGAAAAAAAATACTGCAACACCAATTTTCGAGATAACCTCCACCAGGAGGTTGAAAGACGTATATTATTATAGAAGGTAAGGTGCAACACCAACACATTTTCATTACATACTGAGCAACTTTCGGATAGAAAGAGCAAAAGCGAGTCTTTACATTGCCTATATTATCTTATATGTCTGGCATAGGTCAGTAACTTGACCGACTGAACAAAATGGCTCACTTTAATTTCAGTATTTGCCACTTGTAGGAGGTCACCTACCCATTGCAAAACTAAAACTGGCGCAAAGGTCATTCATTCACACTGAAATGTCATCATGACATACTTAAACATCCTCCTTCGTACTCCTCCCCTCTCCTCTCCCCCCAAGAGTCTCCACAGATTTCAGAACCATAGGGTGAGGGGGGGGGGGGGGACGCTACAGAACCTTGTTCAAATCTTGCCACTTGTGTGTGGAATGTTGCTATCGCCTCCCTAAACAAAGGTGGACCTATCCTGGTGAGTCACTGGGCAAACACCTGCCAGTGGATGTCCGTCTTCTTTCTGGGCCCAGATAGGAACAGTCAATAATGCTAGATAAGATACAACGGCAGTGGTAGGCTGGTAGTGAGGAAGTGGCTACTGATTATGTCGGAAGATTGTTGGATGGATGGATGGATGGATGGATGGATGGATGGATGGATGGATGGATGGATGGATGGATGGATGGTTGGATGGAT
>JBCEWB010425255.1:10106-20222 GCA_039654565.1 Peronia peronii | reverse complement strand
TTCTACCCACAAAATTTCTCAGCAAAAATTGGCAACTTCTAAAAGCCGAGATAATCCTACTTACTTAGGATTGAAAGACTTAAGAAAAACAAAAAACAAACAACTGATTGTCATTTCAGTCACTGAAAGGATCCTTATACAACTCAGATCAATTAATCTATATTTTTAATTAAAAAAAAATCCTGTGATGGTCACAAAACTGATGCACAAGTTTTTATGGAATCAGATTTAGATCTTGATCTAAATGAAAGTAACCTAACATAAATGCTAAATCACAGCACAGCTTTTCCTAGTCATAACAAATAAATTATAGTAGAGTTGGATAACTTCGCCAGGCGGGGAAATTCGCCACCTGCTCTACCTGTGCTAATTCCAGCTAGAATAACGGTACCTGTTTTACCTACATTTGGATGAGTTCAAGTGGCATCCTATTTATAGTTTATAGTTCAAATGTTTTATTATGTGATTTTAGCCAATCAAATTGATCAAGCGATGTGTGAAAACAACGGCATGTTCCGTGTGACGACATCGGTGCGACCCTGTGCAGCACTCTCTTTTCTTTCTTTTCCGGTTTCACTGCCCACATTTTGCCTGGCTGGGCTTGTCACTGATTACTGTTATTTGTCACAATATTGTGCAAATTTGCTTAATAACTGCGTTTATTAACTTGTTTGTTCACTAAGTAGAATCATTTGACGGTTTATATCATTGTGAGATTGTATTTTTAATTCAAAACTGTGTTTGTAAAATAATAGATCTAGTCATGGAAATTGCCACTACTGTAGGGGAAATTCACCAGCTACAATTTTGTAGATCCAAGGCTTCTCAGTTACGTTCTATGAAATTGCTAAAAAAATAAATGTATACAATTGATACACATGAGGATATGGAAAAAGCTCATGAGGCTGTGCAAAATGGTCTTACTTGTGCTGGGACTGCTGAAATTGTGCGTGTTTGAGGGCAGGGAAGGGGTGAAGCTAAATGTAACATGGGTATAACTTCTTCTATTGATTTTTAAAAGAAATAATAAAAAGACACTGAAAACAAACAAAAAGAACTCAAAACGAAACAAAGAAAACAATTAAACACAGCTTCATCCAACTATGGCAAATTTCCCCCCATGCTGGTGGCGAATTTCCCCGAACGGTGGCGAAATCGCCTAACAAGAGTCAAACATGTGAAAACACCGAAACTACTAGATCTATAATTATAATACAAATGGAAAATTGGGTGATTTGGCTGTATTCTTCATTTTGATTGGTTGCTTAAATTAGCAGATATTAATTGAAAGCCAACACATGCAGTGGAAGAGAGAGAGAGGTCCAGTATGGCAGCACTGCCTGAGAATAAAGTTACCCGACTCTAAATCATTAATCATTTTTTGCTGGCATTCCCTTGGACCTACTGAAATATTATGACACCAGCTTGAAGCACAAAAGTAATTAGAAAACAGCAAGAGAATTTCAACCTCGAACACTGCTAGGCAACTTTATAACTTTAGTGCTTAGGTCTACTTAAAAAGTTTCTAAGGTCTATGGATCTAATAATGTCATGGATCAAATGGGGAAGAGATGGATTACCAGAAGTCCCAAGACTGCTTGCGAATACCAACATTCTCCCCTCTTCCTCCCCCGCTCCCCCCCCCCCCACCCCACCCCGCCCGCCATCGCAACTAGTACAAGTTAAATGCTAAAGAGATTATTTCCTGATTCAAAGCATATTACACACAATGGAACAACCACATTATCATCTTTTACTTTCACTTTCAGTTTTCGTTAGTTTCTTCAGATGTCAAATGTCAGCGGTCTATCTATGTTGTGATCAGTGTATATGGAAGAAACTTTGGACGAAGATTTACTTTTGATATAACACACTTACCAAACATTCGGAGATGCATATTAGTCACCGGATTATAAGATCCACATCCCAACAACACCACCTTCGTCGGCGAAGTCATACTGCAATTCTTCCAGCAGAACATGTTTCGTCGGCATAAATAATCCAAATATAGAGCCAGTGTTTTAGCCATTTCACACTTCATTCATGCTGAAGCCAGCATAATTGACTATCCCATTAAAAACGTCTGACATAACATCGGACTACATCGTTTTTTTTTTTACTTCCTTAGAAAAAGAGCTAAAACGATGGCATTTTGCTTATTTATGCACTAGTCTAGCATACACATAGGCACAAGAAAAAGTTGTATTACAAATTGGCATACAAAACATGGTCTCGCTATTGTAAAGTAGATAGATGGTTTTGGCAGCAGAAATTATAATACAATTTATTTCATCTCTCTTAAAAACAATGCCTCTTACTCTGAATTAATGCTCCTCGTTTCTTTCTTGAAGCAATATTTATTGATTCCTAATTTAAAATCATGCCTCTGTTTCAGATCATAGTATCCGATGTGGAAAGTATTATCACAAAATACAATAATGCATTTGTTACGAGCAATACGTACTGAAATGGCGGGTTTCCAAGACTTCACAGTTGTATTACGCCGATGTCTTTTAGATCTATAATTAAAGAGGGTGACGGAATTTTGTGACGGTGGTGATGGTGTATGCCATTGTTTCTGGATGGATGAGATTTTCAAACTGAAAAAAACATGAAATTATTAGGTTGCACGTAAGCTACGTAGTTTTTTGTTTGTTTTCTTCTTAATTTTTTTTCCCCGTGATAACATTTTATTTAAATCTTTGAGTTCTCACTAGTCCTGTGAGAATCCCTAGTTATTATTTTTTTTTTTTTTTGCCTAGTCAGTCTAGACATCTGGACACAATTCTGCAGTGATCTTAAATCAAAGAAAATACTTTTACGGTGCAACTCCCCTGTCTCAACCAAAGAAAATATTATGTTGGGACAATTTTGTAAACAATTAAAGTAAAATAGATAACTTAAACTTTTTTTGTCCTGGAAAGGGAATTCCATTCACAGCTGATAAGAAACAATTATATATGTAAGATATATTCTCACTTGCTGACAAAAAATATTTTAAATAGCATAAGAACGAGCAGACTAAAGAAAAAAAAAAAAATTATCTCAGAATGGCAAGCATGGTACCGCGTATGCGTTGATGAAGCAATGCTGTTTATGAAGAGGGCAACAATGTGCAAAAATGCTGTTCTGGTAGACATAATTGAATAACATTTCATACATCTTCAGAGTTTTCAGATCACTTGGTATTCTACCAACATACCTATTCTGTAAAGCCTGTCCTATACATGTCGGCCTATTTCATTCCCCGAGGCTTGGTCACAGTTTAGTTGGATTTCCCAGCTATTACGAAACACGGCGTCCTGAATTTTTGCATGTGATCTTACATTTATCATCACCCAAGAAATCTGTATTTGAAGTTTGTGCACAGTACCAATCTCTCAGAGTGGCAAATTCCTTTGATCTTCTTTCTCTGCTTTCAGTTTAAGACCCCCCAACACAGGTATTTACAGTAACCATATGTTAATCAGGATCTGCCACTTCTCGTTTTCGTGCAGACTAGTTGATTCCAAACAGAATAACAGCCTGTGATATTTTACAGTGGCATTGTGTCGTGATACCACTTGAGCTTTGCTTTACACGTAACGCACTAACCTGATAATCGCTTTCATCTAAAATGATAGCATTCATTCATTAAAAAATCAGATGAAAGTGACATCCTGATTATATAAACCCTAAATATCTACGAGTGATAGAATTTGTAAAGAGGTAGGTTTTCAGTCAGTGTCATAAGTTTTGAGAACTATAGATATCGAAATATCACAACTCCTTCCCCTCGGAGTCCCTGGTATAACACCAGCATGGCATAGAAGTTACAAAAATCAGATTGCAGGCTTGGGATTAGACTGCCTTATGCCCATTAGACAGAGTTATAAAGAGGACTTTTCTGTTATAATAGAGGCAATATTACTTTGGATGTTTTTTAGTGTCTTATCATCTTTCTACATCAAATGTCTCCATTGGATTGATGATGATATTCAGTTGAAAGAAATTTAGGTTTTCGTTTAGCTCATCCTCTAACTGTCCCAAGTGCGTATGTTCGTTTAAAGGGATTGTGAATTTCTTGATAAAAATTGCCTCCCTTTATTCTCTGGAGAATAATTTCCATGCAAAAATAATGAAATTCTGTAAAATAATGAAATCTGTAAACAGGTTATCCCCTTGTAAAACACATGTCAGGAATCTAAATTCCTAAATGACAAATTTAATGATACTGTAAAGAGTGCCCATCTATTAAAGAGTGTCTATTGTTAGCAAACAGTGGTGAGTCATTCTTACTACATGTCAGTTTAATCTTCCAGGATCCAACGTCTCCGTCACAATATGTGAAGATACCTTCCAAAGAATGCTTGGGTTCATAATGTTATTCCGATGATCACTCTCTAAATTGTACATAAGTTTTAATGTGGCTTTCCAAACCCATTTTCTATCATTGGCCCATCACGTAGTATGTGAGACTACTGGGCAGATGGTGAAGCTCTGTTTCGATTCTGTGAGGTTGGTCGATATTGTTTGTTAACTGTCTTCGGCTCTAGAGGGTTAAATAATAAGAAATGAATGATAAGTAATACAGTATGAGACATTTTTGTATACACGGCTGCTTTTCTCATCATGTCCCCACTTGTGTCACATGTCTACTTAACACTGAATTATAGGATAATCAGTTTTAAAATTTACTTATTATCCTTATCTTTCAATGGAGGTAATCTTAATTTGTTACCTTGTTTTTGTTTATGTAAAGTTTGTTGCAAAATCTAATTCAGACCATTTGATAAACTGAACCAGTACAGAAATATGACAGCTCCTAACATTTTGGAGCACTTGAAATAAATCTATTTGATTACACATGTCAGATGTATTTACATTAGGATTTGGAAAGTATTCTTTTTTAGTTACCAGTATGAGTGCTTGAGCAAGATAGTGTTACTAGCCATCATTCTAATAGATAAGGAAGATAAGATTGTCTCTGGTCTTGAGAATGAAGAAGATATAAAACTGGGTCTTATGCTGGATCTAGACTATGAAGAATAAATCACAATTGAAGAACAATGTAGGTACACGTAAAATAAAGAAGCAGAAATGTTGTAAAGTCCACTGTTTATATAAACGCATATGAAACATTTATTTCATGTTAAAATAGTGAACAAAGACAGCAAATAGTTCAATATGAACCATACTAATATCTTGTCATGAAATCAACTTAAATGGGAAAAATGAACTGATTGGATGGAAACTAACAGTTTAAATAATATTAATATAACTGAGTGGCAACAGTGGAAAACAAATCAGGGAGCAGCATTGCACATGGATTATAAAAATTCATTGTCGGATGGAACAAACTAGATATATACAATTGTATATCACTGATGTGGAGGAGAAAACAGCATAATATTTGATGTACATTACAGGAATCAGTTCTATCTGTCAAAAATCAAACATAATTGAATTCAGCCTTAAAACTGCCAAGTTCCCGATATGTAGAACTTATGAGGTCTAAATAAACTTTTTGAACCTACAACAACTCTCTACTCAGGGGCAAGATAAACTGCAGTAGCAATTCTGCTATCCTGCAATGACTGACAATAAGAAGAGTTTTGAAGAGCGAGGACAGTGAGGTATCTGTGTCAAAGGATTGGCAGTTCTAAATTTAATTATTTATTTGTTAATTCTATATAAAATCTGTAGTCACATAGACTACTCTGAAAATATTCATATATCCTAACCTGTGAATCCAAAGTTCCTAATACCACTACTGAAAGACTTCCACTCCTAATAGCAAAGAGAAAAAGTGATCTCTGAATAACTTTCCAAAGAAATCAGTGATGTGGATGTAACAATCCATGTGCTCTGCAAGTAGGACACTCTACACTAAAGTCCTCCAGCTATGTGGACAAAAAGTTATGCTGGGGAGATTCTGTCATTACCATGAGCAAATTCAGTACAGATATATGTAATATACCACAACATCTTGTCCCATTCCTCTCAATTGGATTATTAGCTGTATGGTGTTTTTACTCTTTTGAATTTCCTGAGGGCAATGTTGTTGCTTTTTTTTTGCTTATGAAACAAAGCCTCTTTTGCATAACTTGTGAGACCCAAATACTGTCCCTTTTTTATCACTGACGATGTAAGTATTTGTGAAAAAGAAAGTGACTAAGAAAATGAGACAAATTTAATAGGCATACTAATATGTGCAGGGAGCTTCAAAGATCAATAATATATAGGAGAAATGGGATAGACTTTTTCTGATCTTTTCTACATATACATGAATTAAAGTCCTTCAGTTCTGAAGGAAAAATACACACATTTACATACAGACATTCGTTTCTGTGTACAACATATTCACAAATATGTCTAATAAATAACATGATCAATCTCACATTTTCTAACTTCATGCAAGGCATATTGATTTTTTTTATTTGATACCTCACAATGTCAAGTTGGCAATCTATTTTCCATTCACCTGAACATTTCTGAAGATTAACTCTTTCTCGATTCATTAATTCTCTACTTTTTTTCCCAGTGACCTGTGATCTGTGACCTTTGTCACACCGATGCCCTTTACACCGATGGTTACACCAGTGCCCTTTACCAAGAGGCCTACATATCAAAACATATATGAATATTAATTTCTAGATGAATCGTCCCATCCACACACAATCAAGTGAAATATTCCATAAGAAATAATGCTCGTTATTCTTAAGGACTAATAAAAAATGATACAGAAATGAACCTCTACCATCAGTGGTATACCTATAGTTGCGTCTGCTTAACTTGAATTTGCTGGGACTACCCGAATGGTTTGGAGAAAACAGAGTTTGACTTTCAATTTTAACAAGAGAGGCAATTATTGAATGACTAATGAGGTATTATTTTAATTATTTAATTACAGCATTATTGGCTCTTCATAAATAAATCACGCTATAGCTTCCAAACTTCCCCTTTATCTTAAATTCAAGCCCACTCGTTTAATTGGATTGTTAGCCCTAATCAGGACTGTTTTGAAAGAGAAAGTAAAGAAAAGCAGAGGCACGAGGCAAGTTTTTTGTGTTGAGTCCTGGAAAAGACTGTCTGTATATTGTTAGCCCTAAAAAGAACTGTTGATGAGTAGATTTTAGTCATCAAAAAGAGTGCTAATGAAATTTTAGCCTCAAAAGCGGCTGCTGAGTACATTTTAGCCCTGAAAAGGGCTAGTAATAAAGTTTTAGCTCTGAAAAGGATTAGATGAAGCCATCACTTGGTCTTTGAGGGTGTACATGTAAAGCAAGTCAACTGCAAATGAAAAAAACAAGCACAATGTAGAATCTCGTTAATATGTATACTGTCAGGATGCTAGAACCAGGACAGTGATCATAACATATGTGCAAGCCCTATTAATTATTATGTTGCCAACACACTCCGTAGTACATGTAGTACATGTACATGTATACCTGTACTGCAGGCTCAGCAGCGCTGGCCCTTATATGCTGAATATCCCCCACCCCCGCTGAATACATAAGTCTACTAACGCTGCTCGCGGGAACACTCTCAAAACATTATTGCCTAATCCCTCTCATCCCATTTGAGGCACTATCTCCTTTGTTTCCAATTCTCTCGTATCTGCGTTGGTGGAAACCATGCAGAGAGCCAATTTTTACTTTTGTGGCGGCACTGGCTGGTTCGAGTAAAAGGAAATTTGCGATAATGGCTTCCTGTTATGCGAAAGGATTTAAAAGGAGCAAAGAGGAAAAAAATCTATTGTTTCTTTTTTATTCAAATTATTAGAAATTCGAATAATCCAAGTTCGATTTGAGTGGATGTGACTGTATTAACATGTAACAGTATTTCTTGAATTTGCCACATTATCATGATTTTAGTGATATTTCAGTTTGCTAAGTTTCAAGTGCATATTTGTGTGTATGTTTGTATTATTCATACACAGTTACTATGTTTCATTAATTGCAAGTAGAACTTCTTCTCAGGACAAATAAATATTCTACATATCTTGGCATTTGCTAAACTAAAATTCTATCATTAGCCCTGATACAATGAGATGAATTTGCAAACTGTCACAGTAGGCTATATACAAATTGATATGTACATTGTATAATAGCAAATGTGATATAAGTATGTCATGCTGCCACGGCACAATCATACTGCATCAAAAATAATTTAAGCGTCACTCAGGTTTTGACATACATGGCATGGGCTTAAGTTTGGATTTGATGCGTATGTTGGTGATCTCTTGAACATGTTGTCTGTGTTGACTGACACTGTCTTCCATCCTCTTCTGAGATCTCATGAGCATGTCTGTGGCAAAGTCCTGAATGTTCACTGTTGAGAAAAGGAGAACAAGAATGAGACTAAACAGATATGACAATGTTAATAAAATCAGCAGACATCAGATTTCCCAGCGAAGGTTGTTTTCTCCCTGATTTTTTAATGTGTGACAGTGGGAGAGAAAGACCATTGGAATTTTAACAAACAACACCTATTACAATAATTTCAGTCAACTTTCACCATGTACACTCCTTAATATAATTCAAATATTTCTCCAACTTCTGAAATAAACTCTATAGTGAAATGCTCCTCTGGGTCCTAAACAAAGTATGTTAAAATCATAGTTAAACATAATGTTTTTGCAAATACCTATTTCATCATATTCGATGTAAAGTTAACTGATTTTCCATTTTTATATGATTTTATATAGAAGACTTAGACAAACCCTCAACAGTTCCATGTTACCCACAAATCACAGGAGATACTTTAAGTTTCCTACAGAAGGATGGAGGTTACTGACAGAAATGAACTAAAATGTACTGCAAAAGTCAAAGTCCAATCTTGACATCTGCAAACAGTGAAGATAAAGGTTTTACAAAAATAGAACAATTAGAATGAAGAATGAAGAATCCTACAAACTATTTTTGAATTATCTGATCTGAACTGAAAATAAAGATGTCTTAGAGTTTCATAAAGAAAATAAAAATACAGAAATGTATCAAATGACACATGGTTTAAACAAAGTAAAATGCTTAATTGGTATTTTTCTTCATTTTTTTTTGCTTTTGGTCCTCACAAGAGCCTTCAATCTACAACGATTTGAAGATAGTAGTCACTGGGCTCTCATCTCAAGTCAAACAATGATTAAAATAGATCTAGCTCTTGGTTCATGTACAAAAAGATAAAAATGTAATAATTCCTTAACATTTAATCAAACCTACTTGGAATTTTTGGAAGCTGTTTATATGCATTGCTCTGTAAATGATTTGATGGCACATCAGAATCATTATCATCTTTTTCTTCCTCTTCATTTTCCTCATCACTCCCTTCTTCATCACTTGGCTCACAACCCATGCCAGCTTGAATTTTTTCTCTGGATGAGATGTCAACCCCATCCAATTGTTTCAAATTTGGCAGACTCTTCAGAAAATTTAATCTGTTGAAGAACAAATGAGAGTACGGGTTGAATCATTCACAGCGTTTTGAATACTATATAATCAGAAATTCATATTTTATTAAAAAGCCAGAGGAAAAAAAATGCAGAATGAATTAAGACATTAACAACTGGACAATTTTCTGTAAACATGAGTGTGAAATTAGGGCTCTCCCTTATACATATATATATCAGATCATCCATTTCCAAAATATAAGAGGTATTAAATTTCAGACTGATCATCTTTTAACACAAACGCAAGTGTAAAATATTTTAGAGTAAGTCCAAAATTTTGTAAATGGAATATGGAAACATTATGAAGAAATTTATACCTGTAATTTGCATTTTCTGTACATCCATTACCTGACAGATTCAAAATAATAAGAGATTTTGGAAGTTCCTCTGAAATATAAAAGAAAGCAGAAAATGAAAATAAACAAAATTAAGAAACAAACTGGCCACATATTTTTCTCTCCTAACAAAAGTAAAATGTATTGATACTAAATATTTATCATTCTCTGTGACAGATTTTTTTTTTATAATAAGCTAAACAAACCGACTTAAGATAAACTTAAGATAGTACAAGATCAATGATTTTAAATACATCAGCAGGAGAACTATGTCAATACCTCTCAATTTCAAAGATAACGGTGAATAAGCAAATCTAGATAATGACAGACTTTTCCTCTCCTCCCCTCCCCCCC
>JBCEWB010425255.1:0-10096 GCA_039654565.1 Peronia peronii | reverse complement strand
AAAAGTTGGGAAGGAAAAGGCCTTCTCCCTCCCCCCCCCCCCCCCCCCCCCCCCCCAATTCTTTTGATTAATTGCAGAAGAATGAACTCAGCCTAATCATAGTTTCTTCAAGACTGTGATATTTCAGCATCAAATGCTTAACAGTAACACCAAATCAATTTTTAAATACTGTAGAATCCTCTTAATCCGAAGCGGACAGGAAAAAAGAACTAACCTTGATTTAAGCAAGTTCGAATTACATACCTTGATCAAGGGAAATAATTGAGGATAATATTATTTTATAACATAGTTACTTCCCTTGATCTTAAACCCATCAAACGTGCAACCTCCTCTAAATTTAGCAAGTTCTAGGTCTTTTAGTTTCAGTTTTGTTTGTTTTGTTTTGGATTTTTTGTGGGGCTTTGTTGTTGTTGTTGTTTTATTTGAAGAGCCTGCTCACCGCCTTGAGTCCATCCCAGCTTGTGGCAGGCTACCTCATAACCAGTCATGACATTATTTAGTTGAACTTCTTGAAAAAATATGTAATTGTTGTTTGCTTTGCTTTGTTGGTAATGTGAGTCTCAAATTTGAACTCAAGGCGCAGACATCATCCAGCAACTCCTCTGAGCCTTGCTCCTTATACATGTGTACATTTCTTAAGAGTAAGAAGAGCAGTTCTTGCTTCCTTTGAACTGGTTGGCATGTCAATTTCCTCTTCATCTTCTGACTCTGGCTTCTCTCCTCGGATGGCCTCTGCAATGTCCTTAACATTCGCTTCTTCTGTTGTCGGGACTTCCTCATGCATAGCCAGAAATGCATCTAGAGTTGTTTCCATTGGAACAACATTTCTAAGCTGCTCAAACAGACTGCCCAAATGGCCATCTTTAGTTGTAATACTGGCACTAAAGGAACTGGCGTCAACTTTCTCCTCCTGGTAAAATCCGGCATTGACGGTAGCAGTTTGCCACTGTTATGTTGCTGACATCGTCCCATGCCTTCCTCATCATGCAGAGAGCGTCAAGGATGGAGATATTAAAATTTTTGACAGAGCCTGTATCCACGTGCACAAGATAGAGTTGCATAACTGCCTTCCTGTATAACTGTTTGAAGCAGCTGATGATTGCTTGGTCACACAGCTGTAATTTGCTTGTGCAGTTTGGTGGCAAAAATACAAGCCCTCTTGCTTTGAGATCTGTGAGGTTGGGGTGAGCAGGACAATTATCCACCACCATAGCGATAGTTCTGCCTTGCAGCTGGTATTTCCTGTCAACCTTTCTAATCCAGGTTTCAAATAAACTGGCAGTCATCCATGCTTTAGCGTTGGATGTACAGTCCACAAGGGGGTGTTTGATATTGTTGAAACATCGCGGTTTTGCCGACTTGCCTATTACAAACAAAGGGAGTTTTTCTGTCCCTGACATATTGGCAGTTATAAGTACAGCAAGGCATTCTTTTGCCTTTTTCCCTCCACTGCATTCAGCGCCTTTAAAAATGAAGAATTTTGTCTGGGAGGCATTTAAAGAAAACTCCTGTCTCAGCGGCATTGAATATGTCATCGGGGTTGAACACCTTCACTTAGTCAGCAAGACTATCTTCCTCCAGTCATTGGCCCTGGCTACATCCACTGAAACAGATTCGCCGCTGATTGCTCTGAAGACAATTCCATGCCTCCGTTTGAATCTATCCAGCTATCCAGCGCTTGAAGAAAAGTCAAGTCCAAACTCCTTAGCCAGTTGTTCCGCCTTTTCTATGAGGATTGGTTCACTTATAGGTGCTCCTTGAGCCCATGCCTGTTTGAACCATATCAATAGGCCTTCGTCTATGTCTTCATTTTTGCTGAGGTGCATTTGCTTCTTGTTCCGATTTGCTGTGGAACTTGCCTGTGAAGAAGCTGTCCATGATTCTTTACTATCGTTGACAGTGTATTGGCTGGAATGCCATATTTCTCTGCAATTTCTTTCTTGGGCAGGATCTTGTTGTCAGCATCTTGCAAAAGTTTCATCTCTCCTGTGAGAGACATATTTTCTCTTCAACGGGTTGGGACTTGACAAAGCCATCTTAGTTTTTAGAGACCGCAAAGTATAGATCTAGAGAACGCAAAGTGTAGATCTAGAGAACGCAAAATTTAGATCTAGAGAACGCAAAATGCAGATCTAGAGAACACAAAGTGTAGATCTGGCTTGTGATAGACTGTACTGTGTCAGTGCAAGCTGAGAACTGACCATCACTGGTATATTTCACCAGCGTCGATGACATAAATGATAGGTAGAGAAAGAGAGACAGAGAGTGTGTATGTGTGTGTGTAATATGGTACTGAAACAAACCAACCATCTCGTTGTCCAGTGTGATCGGTCAGACAGTGCAGTTCATTGCTGCTTTGAAAAGATGGGTATTGGTCAATCTCTTAACAATCGAGATCACCGCCCCACTGAGGCTTGAAAGGTGCATGTGAACCGTAACAGTTTGTAACGTAACCATCTCCCAACAAAAAGGATGGATGCTTTTGCCGGTTGGTCCTACTGAGTGGGCATGATCTAGCCTACACTTGAGCTGCATGTGTAATGTATGCAGGCTTATGGTCAGTTTGTGTCCCTCGTATCCACCATGCAATGTGATGACCTCATGTATCGATTGATAGCACAGCGTTCTTTTTTGGAACAGTGATACTAGATGACAATGCATGTGTGTTTCAGGGAACGCTGGGATGGTGTAGGATGGGCAGGTGAAACAAGCCTGTCCATTCAGCACTGTGAAAACTTGAAATTACCGAATTAAATTATGAGGAATGGGGCAGATTTAGTTCAAATTACGAGCAGTTTTTTTATTAAGGACAAAGAAGGAAAAAAAAACTTGCTTCCAGGAGTATTTGAATTAAGCAGAAATTCGATTTATGAGAGTTCAAAATATTTGGATTCTACTGTACAGTAGTCGCTGCCTAGGAGCCCAACCACCGGGAGACAAAAAAAGCAGGCTTTTAGGCGGACAGGATCTTAGGTGGATTGAAAGGTTATACAACCAACATAAGAACAGCTTTCTCTGATATGTGTATGCATGTTGTAATTACATCTAATGGTTCTTGACCGTTCTTGATTTATAATTTCATCAAAAATGCCAGCTTCTTTCAAAGATTGAGTGAGTTTCTACGTAACAGTATCATTGTTGAATAAAGACATGGTATTGCTATATTAAAAGTTTTATAAATGGCTGCTTGAGGAAGATCCTGCATATCAGATGGCCAGATACCATTCAAAATGTTGATCTCTGGGAAAGGACAGGACAGATATCAGTGGACATAGAGATAGGTCAACAAAGATGGAAGTGGATAGGACACACCCTTGGGAGGCTATGCAGCAGCACTACAAGGCATGCACTTCAATGGAACCCATATGGACAGAGAAATAGGGGTAGGCCACGAGCAACCTGGAGAGGAATCATGGAGAATGATTTGAAGAGAGGAGGGCTACAGTGGAAAGATGCAGTGAGAAGTGCCCAGCATAGGAGAAAGTAGAAGTCTGTTGTTTGCGGCCTATACCCTGATACAGGGTGAAAAAGGTGTTGATTGATTAATTGCTATGTTACCCCAGACATAATGGCATGATTGACTCAAATGTTTAAAAATAGCCAGACCGACCGAAGTAAGAAAACAATTGCAAGAGGCTAAACTTATTCCCTCTTATATGCAGAACCAATCACGGCTGATGTCCCACGTGTTGTCAAACAAAGAAATGGTTACAGGCTAATACATGTGTGGTTTGGTTATTATACGGTCACACATTCCCCATCACTCCCTCTCCTCGTTCCCCACTTCCTTCTACCCCTTCCCTATTTGACAGCACGTCTAGTGCTGTGTGTTTGTCTCAGGTGATGTGATGTGAAATTATGCCATGAATACCTGAGTGTCTGGCTTGGCTCTGGGCTCTCAGGTGGATATTCCATTTGGTAGCAGGTTGTTAGGTAGCTAAATTATAATGAAAAACTTCTTTCGCAGCTGAGGTGGGCTCTTAGGTGGACCGGGCTTTTACACAGCAAGTTCTAAGGCATATATGCATAGTGTATCATGAAGCTTTCCAAATAAGAATGCTATATTAGATCGTTACCTTGTGATCATCAAAACAATTAATAGAAAGCAGGATAGGTTTAAGAGGTTTCACATTGTACATACCTGGACTGGCAGTATCAACACAGTTCTCGGAAACATCCAAGAAAGTCAACTTTTGTAAATGAAGTATCCCCTCTATGTGTCTTATCTGATTATTTGATAAGATCAACACCTGTTGGGAAAAAGTGTGAACAATCAAAATACAATTTAAAGAAAACACAAAACACAGAAGAATAGATACATGTAGTTATACTGATGATGATAGCTTAGTGTTATGAGCCCCATTTTTCCAACAAACACTTTAATTCCATAATTGATGGAGAAGTTTGAGTTTCCATTGCATTTTGTTTTATAAAGTCAATTTTATTACATCACCACAGTCACATTACTCCCAACAGGTTTTCAAAACACTTAATATTGTCAAAACTAGTTAAATCACATATGTCCACTTTGTATACATGGAAGAAAAATGAAATTTTGTTTTGGAGGACCTCTATGCTTTCTGCTTGTGGAAGTTATTGATTCAAATTATTACTTTGGACAACAATAGCTGTTCCTTCTGATCTTTTTAGTTAAGATAGTTAAAGATTAGGACTAAATCCATGACTGTGACTTTGAAAAGATTAAAAACTGGACATCTGTTGTTCTCTCTCTCTCTCCCCCCCCCCCCCCCCCCCCCCCCCTTTTCTTCTGAGTCTTCAAATGTGATCCACTGAGCCATTTTTGTGGAACCTCAAGAATCAATATACTAATTCCTATTTGATGATTTAGACGGGGAATCTCTCTGTCTCTCTATCTGTAAGCGATAACAATTTATGCCCAGTTTTCATTCAGTTGAGGAGATAATAAACTTAGCTCTTGGGTACTACTTGAAGTCGTACAAGTTTTTTGTTGTTTTTTTTTTTGCACAGAAAAATTTCTTCCAGTGAGGTATTTTGAACTTGATGACCAGACTGAGGCATTTTTGGTCGTGCGCTGATTTGTATACATGGTTTTGACAAATGATATGTCCAGACATGTCCACACCATATAAAGAAATCCATCTGTTAGTGATGTTCTCTCAGTCGTGTGACCTACCTTGAAATACCTCATTGGCCTAATTGGGACTCAGCTGCAGTAGGAGAGAAAGGGACCAGGCAAAAATTTTCTTTTGACCAAATTTCACTGTTGGTATGTAAATGCTAAGCCTCATTTGTTTTTCTGTCCTACCCCCCAGTGTACCTCTCCCCTGTCCATTCAGCATCCCCATCAAAACCTCTCCTATGGCTCCATTTCTTATTTTCTCATGCTGTGGCATAGACATTGACATGAGGATGCTAAAGTGAGTGTCATAGCTACTAATGAGGTATGTTCCTTTCATGACAGAAAATCACCTTATCAAGGCAACAAAACTTTCCATGCCAAAGAAGGTCAACGAATAGCAAGAGTAAGGGAAGATGTCTGAACTCACTCACTAACTGATCATATTCATTACTAACTAGCTCTGTTATTTCTGACCACTTGAACATTTTTTAATCTCTATATCCTGGCTTCTCTGTATGCTTGTAATCTGTTCAGTGTCCATGCACCGTCTCATGCGATCAAGCAGCATCAAACTGTAGCTTTTTCTTCCCACTACCGGTACCCAAATTTAATACAAACACTTTTGGCATCATGCCAGCCATGCCCTTCTGTTTAAGTCATTCACTACCTTAATTCACTTGTAAGGTATCATTTCTTTTTAACCATTCATCTATTAGACAGATATGTATGACAAGGAAGGACTTGAAAATTAATAACATACTTGCAAATTAGGCAGGCATTCAAGATTTTGAATGCAACTTATTCTGTTACTTTGAAGATAAAGATGAGTTACTTCAGTGCTCAGGAGTTCCAGACTGTCTATTTCACCAATGTTTTCTCTGTCTAATCTTACTCTCTTTATTTTGTTCAGTTCACTGATGCTGTAAAAAAAAAAAAAAAAAATCAAAGCCAAACGATTTTCATCATGTGAATACTCATACATAAAGCTATGCCATATTTACTCATACAAAATGGGGATGAAACTACTATAAAATTTGCCTCATAATGAATTTAAACAGTTGACAAAATTTCACAAAGTTATAAAATTATTAAAAGTAATGTGCTACTGATCTTGATCAAAGGAAGGCAAATGAAGCTGTCATGGCTGATATGACTTTAGGCCCTACATAGTTTTGGAGATTTGAACATATGCATCTAATACGAGGAACTAAATATATACACATTTGAAACGAATGCAATACAATAACTGTATCTTTGGACAGTGAAATTTACAATGGTCATATACAATAATAATGAAGCCAAAGTACTTATGCAAACTTTTGATATGGCTATGCACAGACAGACTTTGAAAAAAGCATAAAACAGATCTAGCTCTAATTGTAAATGCTAATTGCGATACAGAACTAGATTTCAATTTACATTTGCTCTTGCCCCAAGTTCTTTGATTCTGCTGGTAAATGTCTTTTCACTATCAGATGCAGGGAAAGACGAACTGGTTTCACACCTGAGATGGGAAATAATGAGTATGAAAACATTACATGCTGCCATAAGACAAGAAGAAAGCTTTAGCACATCTATGGCTGAGTAGTCTAAGAGATATCATATAAGATAGTTGTATCCATTTTATCCTTTTTTCTGTATTAATTCACTTACAGGCACTTCAGCTTTCAAAACCCATTCTCCTAAATGTCTCTCAACTTTTACTAATTATTACTGCCTGCAAACAGGAATGTCTATTTTTACCCTGTCCAGCATCTGCTGGCTAATTATAGGCAGATAAAATATTACTGAAGAAATGATTCCCAAGAAAACGTAGAAATTCTGTAACACATACTGGCCTGTCAGAGTCTATTTAGATCTAGTGCTAGATATAGCTTTATACTTTTATAGGGAACATTTATTTTTCTGTTGCCAACGCATGCCTATAAAGATTCATGTAGCATGCTGTGTAAACTGCAATCTTGTCTCACAACAGGATTTTTTTCTAGATTACCACATGCATTTAACTTTATTTCGAATCCAGTAATTGGTGACATAGTAAGCGTACTTGATTGTTCCTCTTTTTCGTCGTTATCGGTCTCTGGCTCCAGATCAGCCATTTTGACGCTTTGCGAAACTAAGGGAAAAAATATGGATCCTTTAACAAACGGAAGAAAAGACAAGACACCCAAAACAAGAAAAGGGAAAGATAAGATAAATCACTTAATTTATTCTCAATCCTTCCAGCCCAGTCAAGACACTTAATTTACTCTGACAATTAATTCTAATAGAAATTGACAAATTTGTTCCACAAGTGATTTTACTGGAAACATTATTTTCATATCTAAAGACTTTTGAATATAGGCTATTACATGTCTTAAGTTTGTGAGGTCTTTTATCTATAAAATATCTGTTTTTCTTTCACATATGATTGCAATTTTATGATTTACATATAAATTAACCAACGAATTTGTCTCTTTTTTTTTTTTTAATAAAATGCATCTAACTCTTCTTGAATAATGCGATCTTGAATTAATGGTTGACACTTAAACCATATTTAAATGACTTGCTACCACTACCAGGCCGCAAGATTTTATTGTTTATCAAACAAGAGTAAAAAAAAAAAAAAAAAAAGATGTATCAGGTCAAAGATGCAACCAGTAGGTTAAAAAAAAGTGGGCATTGTCAGTTAATTGTAAAGAATTAAGCATCAAAGACTTGGGTGAAACTTTGTTTATTGTAGATGATGATCCACTCCAATTTCGGGCATAGGCTTAGGTTGATTGCTGATAACGATCCACTCACACTTTAGATGTAATTGTGCTTCCATGGAGTCGAGTGCTGCTTATCAGTTTGGTAGAAATGTATATACAGTGTATTTTGGTAGAAATGTATATACAGTGTATTTCACGTTTTAGACTGTGAGATAAGTTACATGAGCTCATAAAAATTATTATTATCTCAAACCCACACCATAATTGTATCTTAAAATCCCTTTGAACTAGATCTATAGTCACCTCAAAAATAAATATTACAAGCTAATTTAAACAAAAAAACAAAAAAAAAAATCAATACTTTAGTTTTAGTCTTAAAAATGGAAACAAAAGAACCATAAAAATCCTAATAACGATTAGTACAAAGAAGACCCTATCTTATTACCAAAAAAAAACAAAAACAAAAACAAACTTTTCGAAAGTGTCGTGTGCTTTGCCCCCTTTTTTGTCTTGATCTAACCATGGACTCATTTCTGTAGGACAGTCAAAAACTAGTGTTGAAACTATGATCTTCTATGACAGATTTCAACTGTGATCTTATTCCATTAGCAAACTATTTGCATGGTGAAGTAGCTGGACCAGTTTTTTCCCCTCCTGTTTAGGGATGGAGGAGGAGAATGCCAAGCTGAAATCGTCATGGCTCACTATACCAAGGCAACAGTGTCATTCCCTAGGTCACTCACTCTTTCATTCACCATTTGTCTGTGTTTGTGTGTTTCATTTTCAAACACTGAGTTGCCTTTTAAAGTATTCACTTGATGTAAACTTTGCACCAACATTAAAAATATTGGTACATGAAGATTTCTCATTGGACGTAGATCTAGGTACCCTGGACACGATCTTAGTCTACCATTAGTTATACATTACTCCAATTTTTTAGAATTACAGTGATAGCCGAACAGCGTCTACTGCGCATGCGAAACTAGTGTACGGAATAACACGACGTTCCGGGAAATCTTTTTAAGCAGAACAGGTTAAAGGTCAGCCGCCTCCCATTTCGGCACTACAGCGTTCTGCTAGGCCATTTTATCTTGGCGAAGACTTACTTTATCAGTTGGTCACCTGAATGCAGTAAATGCCACATGCAAACGTATTGCATTTGCTGTCTACGGGTTTGAAAGTATATCCTAATCAAATTGTTCAGTGGGGTAAGAGAACTGTTCATACAGCGATGCGCTTTGTCAGATTTGAAACAGCTGGCCGCAAAGGTCTTGGTGTTGAGCTCGGTGACGGTGGAGATGTTGTGGATTTGTCAAGCTTTGACGCTTCAATTCCAACTGACATGAAGAGTTTCCTTGACGGAGGTCAACATTTTCTGGTAAAAGCTAAAAAGTAAGTCGATGCATATACATTTTCACTTCATAAACTCGAAGTGGGCCAAATGAAAGTGGGTTCTGGTAGATCTATCTTCCAACATAGATCTATGGGATTCAGAAAGTAGAGTCAGACACAGTAAATAGTGTCTCTTCTTGGGCTTGAATAACGCTATAGCCGCGTACCAATTAAATGTGAGAAACTATTATGATCTCAGACAAGCAAAGCTTGTATGCATTTCACAGAACACTGTTTTTGAAAGGCCATAACTCATGAAACATGCTTATACATGTAAATGAATCTCTAATAAGAATAATTGGACCCCAGAGGCAAGCAGGCCTAAGTACAAAGGCCAAATTAGATCTAGATCTAGAAACATAAGTTTTCTCTCTCAGATACTTCTAAGGTTTCCCCATATTACACATTGGTGCCTCATTTTAAGATAAATGAGAAGGTGTAAAATTCTAATTTCATTTAAATCACAATGCAAGAGATTGCCGTAACACAAGCATATTACATCAAAATTACAAGACACATCTTAACCACTTCACTGCTATCGGACGTATATATAAGTCATTTGAAGACCAATCTCATGTGCTAAAAGACGTATTTGTATTTGTACGTCCAATTCCAACCATCTCACTGGCTCAGCCATCTGCTTGCTCTTATGCATAATCAACTCCGCCCACTCGGCTCCAGCCGACCGTGGACCAATTGGCGGCCGTCCACCTCTTTGCCAGGAGCAATCCATGGCATCAGCTATTACTGAATGTTACGTGAAAATTACATGTATACGCCTGACTTGGAATCTAATCGCTACCTCTTAACTCATCCCCCGATCCACGGCATGCGGCATCTATCAAAAGATTCTATGTATAGATGTGAACCACGCTGCCCAGTGGTTGGAACATTAGAGCCCGTTAGTGTC
>JBCEWB010425144.1:0-20222 GCA_039654565.1 Peronia peronii | reverse complement strand
TCCTCTAGCCGATATTTGAAACTGAAGTTGAGGGTCAGATTTGAATTTATTTTTAAAGCTGCTGATTTGCCCACGATGTGCATAATTAGAGTATATATCATATTCTTGAAAATAAATTGTTGAAACTCTGTTTGAGATAAAATGAGATATGACACAATGAAATCAGACACTCATCAAATTTTGAGCATATGGGATTATTGTTATGACTGTGAAGAATATTCATTTCCCTTTCTGTGTGTGAAAAAATGCTTGCTCTACCTTAAGTAGAAGTCGGGATATTGGCAATCAAAGACGATGGGGCTGACCTGTTGTTGCAACTGAATTTAATGAGAAAATAGCTGATCACTTTTATTTATCCTTGTTAATTGTTATAAGACCATGCCACTAAATTATAATTTTTGGCTTTTACTCAAGCTGTTTCAGCAAATTTAACTCTGAAAAGCATTTTTAGACTGATATAGAAGGGTTCTGTGAAGAAAAAAAATTGCATTAACGATTCATTCACTGTTGAAAAACGTGATTTCTCTGGTCACCTCAGTTTGACGAGTGCCTGATTTCATCGTATCGCGTCTCAAATGTGCTTGCCTTGTGATGATGCAACGTTAAATAAAAAATTCATCAAGAAGGTACAACTATGTTCTCTATCCATATTGACAGACATCTGGTGGGCATAATAGCCAACCAGGGAGAAATAGATGAAAAGGCAGCGGCTAAAGGAACTCATTTCATCCAGATGTGCTGTCATAGAGACATCCCTTTACTTTTCCTACAAAATACTCAGGCTGACACAGACATCATGCCCACAGGAAGGGAAGATGGTAAGACACAGAACTGGGGCTTCACAGGGGGAGGGAGGGTAGGGGTGAGGTGGAGTATGGGAGAGAGTAGAAGAGAGAATGGTGAGATATTATGCCTGTCTGTTTGTCAGCCAGTTCCTCCCTCCCTCTCTCCCTCATTCTGTCCATTCATCCATCCATCCATAACTCCATCCATCTCACCATTAGCCCATCCATCCATTCATCCCATTCATCCATCCATCCATCCATTTGTCCATCCCTCCATCCATATATCCATTCATCCATCTATCTGTCCATCCATCCATCAATCCATCAATCCATCCATCCATCCATATAGGTTTGTTGTATGGCACAGAACTTTTAGCAATCTGATTATCCATGTCATGTCAATAGATGTAGATAACTCAACACTCAATATCTCAGCTGATGTATAAATAAAGCCACGTCATTGTAATGATAACATTTATGCAGAGTGAGTAAAATGTAATAGTATTTATAATAGTATTCTCTGTACAATTTCTGTAAATGCCGCTTGTTGTCCAGCAAGTTATCGGTCTATGTGTTTTGTCGAGATCCTCGGGGGGGGGGGGGGGGGGGTTTCAATGTTTAATTTGTTGAAAAAGTTCCAATTTTTTTTTTTCATGTGAATTTTGATAGCTGAAAGGACCCACACAGGCACAGAAGTTTTTTATAAGTAAGGGCACCTGAATATTATAAGGGCTAGAGACTGAACTTGAATTTTTTTTTCTAATAGAGAAAAGAATAATTTGTATAAATTTGAAGAGCGGAAAAATAGGAATAAGTACAGAATTATCAAAAATGCTGTGTCAGTTGTTAATTAACCCTAAAAGTGTGAGGAGGGTTATGCACTCAAGAGCTTTGTACTTTTTCTGTGAATTGTTTGCTAAAAATCATGCAACTTCATAGCAAGACATCCATATTTTGTAAAATATCACCATTTAGGCCTTAACTGTTATGTCTTGATCATGAATAAACATTATTGTTGAGACACTGGCAGACTGGTAGTTTTCTTCTCACTTGTATTTGGGGTTAGAGATAAATGAGATACGACGGTGATGAAATCAGACACTGCTCAGTTTTTGAGCAAATGTCTCGGGAACAGGGCAAATGAGTTGGAAGTCGCGCGGGGCGATGAAGATCAACGGCCGTTTTTGGTCGTTTTTAACTGCTTTCTGACTGAGATAGTATAATTTTTTTGCTTTTCACAAAACAACAGTATACCCTTTTTTAGTCTGAAAAAAAGAAACATGTTGGTATCATAGTCGGAAAATGGTATAAAATAGTTAAAAATGGCTGTAAATCGAAATCACCCGGCAGGACTTCCAACTCATTTGCCTTGGGCGTAAGACATATTGAGTTATTGGTATCACACCAAAGCTTCTTCTATACCCTTTCTTTTGATGAAACAATATTTATGCTACCTGATGTTGGTATTTAAAGACAATAAGTTTTACCTGCTGCTGCAGTTGAAGTTGGGGAAAAAATAACTGATCGCCTTTGTTAATCTTTATTATATAATTCTCATTTTAGTCATGACATTGAAAGGCAATTTTTGAGCTTTTGCTCAATATATTGCAGCAAATTTATTTCTGAAGTACATTTTTAAAGTAGACATGGGAAAAAAAATTGCATAAAAAATTCATGCAGTATTAAAAGAAATCATGATTTTTCCGATCACCTCAGTTTGATGAGGGCCTGATTTCATCATATTATGTCTCATATTTTTTATTGCTGGATTTCTGCCATCATCTAAATCTCATGCTTATTCACTTAATGATGCCATTTTAGCTGCTTTGCTGAGAAGGATTGTTACTGAATATGAAAACATTTTGCTTTGGACAGTGGCTACTCTGAGTCGGTCACTGAAGTCTCGAGGACAGATGTTGGCGGCCGTCAGTTGTGCGACAGTGCCCAAGATAACATTGATTGTGGGGAATGGGTTCGGACACTCACATTATCTGATGGTAAGTGTGAGCACTGGGTTAACCCTTTGAACGCCGTAGACTCTTTAGTATGTGTAGAGTAATAATGCTTCAAAGAGACAGAGAAAATAGTCTGTGAAACAGCATGTTTGAAAAACTCAGAAACAAAAAGGTTACAGTGTCTAAAGGTTACACTGTTTCATTATTGAAAAGTGGCCTGTTTAGCATTCGTGATCTCATAAATCAAAGTGTTAGGAGCTAAATCATATACTGCAGGTATGAGTTTATTCTTTACTGAAAACTGACTGCCATAGTCTGAAGCATTACCAGAGAAAGTCATGTTATGCATTGTAAAATCATAAACTGCTAATTCTGTTCTGGAGGTGACAGATATATGAGCTGTCACTCAAGACAAGGACATTGTAGTCATTTCTATCAACAGTTTATGTTGCATGAAAAACATTGCCTGTTTAATAACTAGAAATCACACATGAATATATTGAAGGCCATAGAAGAAAATGCAGTCTATAGTCTGTTTTGAAGAAAAAATTTATCAGAAAAAAGTGAAGACGCTACATCTAAAGTCTCATTGTTAAGGTAGATTTTTATTTCAGTTTATGTTGTACATTTTTTGCCTGCATGATAAACTTAAATGGTCAATGTCTCACTGATTTCTAACACTGGTTTCTCCTGGCTATACCTCAAAATATCACATAGTTAGAGACCTCAGTTTAGCAGGAATATATTGTTATCTTCAACTTTTCTGTCTCAAGTTTTTTTTTAGAAAAAAATGTTCTTGATGTTGCTGTTTAAATTTTTTTTTTTTTTTTTGATGTCTGGGGATTAGGGAAATGAAAGTTCTTGCCAAGTCATCTTTACAAATTACCCAAGATTTGCCATCATAAAATTGACTAAATTTCTTTACTAAGTATAATAAAATTATAAAGTCTTATTGTGTTTGAAAGCTGTGAAAAATTGCAAAGGGTGAGTCTGGACAATGCAAAATGTCCCCTTTTCCCAAACTTGCCATATCTGGAAAGCAAAGACTTGTAGAAAAAGCTCACCTATATAGTCACATACAATTGTAAAATCATAAAATATCCAAAGAAGGAAGGCAGTTTGACCAAAATAAAAAACAGAAATTAAAAAATGTATTTTGATAATATTAGCCATCGGAGTTTCAGAAGGCTGATTTACTCAGAGACAGGTGCCGTATTAATTTTTAAATAACATTCTATTCAGTTGCAAGATGTTCATGTTATTTTCCCTAAGATAAACCTATGCTCTCATTCATTGAACATGCATGAAGATCACTGTAGAAACACTCGCTGGTCCGCCAGTAATTGCTTTCTAAGATTTTTAGGATTAATTTTGCTTTACTTTTCCAGGGTGGGCGAGCTGTGAGCCCCAATTTCCTGTTTGCCTGGCCCAATGCCAGGGTGTCAGTCATGGAGCCAAGTCGGCTGGCAGAGGCTGTGTCCCATGAGGTCAGAGTTAAGATACTCACTTCCTGAATCTATTGTGTTCTGACTTTATTCTTGATCGTCTTTGAATATATGCATGCAGTTATGAATATACGTAACTCAATATTATGTCATTGTCAGTTATGAATGAATTTGTGTTTGAGAAAAAAAAAAAAAGGATCATACAACAAGATTTACATTAGGCATGATTCCTTTTTTTTTTTTTTTCTTTTCAAACTTGTGACTTGTGCAGTCTGTTGCTGTGATAGAAATTTGAAAAGAAAAATAGAAATTGTAGAAAAGAAAAAGTGAAAAGATTTATAACTCTTTGTTTTTCTTTTTTTTTTTTTTTTAACCTGTTCTTCTTGTGGATTTCAAGAACACTTTGAAATGACTTTACTTCTAGCACTACTGTATGAATATTTGTTGAAAACAGTCAGAAGTTAGGACAGGTAATAGGAAGATAAGACTTGGAGACAGAAAATGGCCGAGGTAGGAACAAATATATTACCAGACCCTTCTGATTAGATGAATGCAAGAAACATACATCTTGATTGCATAATTAAGGTGGGGCTATGGCAAAACTGTTCACATATTGAGCATTTTCAATTTTGAATCAGATGTATGTCAATAGAGATTGATATTTGTCCTTTATTTAAAGAATTCAGTAGAGATATGTTTCAATGTTTTGTTAGACTAAGGTGTTGATGAATATGTTCAAGGCTGGTGAAGATTAGATGGAATGGACAACTTTTGGTCTTGTTGCTATTCGTCTGTGAAGTCTCAGTCATATATTGATGGTTCTGTGTATTTGTCTAAAGAGATTGCAAATGACAGAAAACTATAGCCCTACAATCATCTTTTTCCTCTGATGTCATGTCTTTCAAGGTCAATTTAAAATGATTCATCATTTATCCGTTTTCCTAGCAATCAGGCTGCCATCACACTGCTGGCAAATGGTAAAAGTTAGCGAACATTTGCTCTGATGACAGTCTTCAGAAATGTTTTTCAGCAAACTTGCATGACATCTGACATGGTTAATATTACATAATTCTCTTTTCTTATAGTACTTCTATTGCCTATGACAAATTTGGCTTAAATTTTAGAAAACGGCATATAAACAGTCACTTTTGTTTTAGTCCTGTTATTGAATTTGAAATGAGATGTTCCTTAAATTCCTCTGCTCTTCATTCACAGATTCCAAATAAGGATGGAAAACCAGAAGATTTACTAAAAGAATTGACAGAGAAGTTCCAGAAGGAATCCTCAGCAATATATGGAGCCACCCGCATTTTGAATGATGGCATAGTTCTACCTCAAGATACTCGCAAAGTAGGTGTCGATTTTTTACAGAAATACATTGTGATTTATGCTGGATTTGATGTTCACACATAAATAGCCATTTTGACCATCGACCAAATGTCTCGCGCCCAGGGCAAATGAGCTGGAAGTCACGTCAGCAGATTTGGAGTTACGGCCATTTTTAACTATTTTCCGACTGAGATATGAAACTTTTTTATTTGTTTTCCACAATACAAAAATTCAACCATCTCTAATCTAAAAACAAAAATTTGATAAGTCAGAAAATATTTAAAAACGGCTGTAACTCGAGACCGCCCGGAACGACCTCCAACTCATTTGCCCTGGGCGCAAGATATATTATTTCCCTTTTGCCAAACACAAGAGATATAAGGTAAGTGTTGTAAGGAAGGAAAAAAAATTGCCTTTTTTCTTCTTATTTGAAACACGAGTGATGGAAAATTCTGAAAAATTTACCACGTGACGAAATGTTTTTTTTTCACTGCAATACTTCTTTTCATAATTTTTCGTTGAATATGTTTCAAGTAACAAGAGCAAATGTGTTTTTTTTTTCATCTTTACTATGCTTGTGTTATACTGTTTGTATTTGGGAAAGGAAAGTGACTTAGGTGGCTGGTATTATGCAGGGGTGAAATGTTGTTGTGATGTAAATGTGCCAAATAGCACGTTATATTTCAATTCACTGGCAAAAATAATTAAAACTGACTATTCAAAATGTAATAAGATACACCATTTTCTAAACCTGTAAGTTTCTTAGTTTATTATTTTAGTTAAATTTTAAATATACCCCTAGTAAATACATGAAAGGCGGAGCAGAAATAAATATTTTCATGATTCAAGTGTCAGTTAATGTTTATAACTTTGGATCATTTCTTAGATCTAATTCTCAAATCAGAAAATTTGCTTTTGTTTGTGTAGTTATTCAACCTGGCTTGCATGCTTTTCATTCCTGTATCGTAAGTATTTGTTTTTGTCATATAGCCGTCGCCAGTCTTCCTCTGAAGTAAAGTGGTCTCCATTCACTGTGAGGTATTTTTTATGCTTACTATGTTAAAGAAGTCATTTCTGCTGTTTGAGAACAGACCAGGTGATTCATTTGCCCACAGGTAGGATATCACAGAAGAGTTGTTGATTTGTCAATCCTTGTGTTACAGGTTTTGTCACAAGCCCTGTCCATCTGCAAAGCCTACAGATCACCTGACAGTCAGGTCGACCCTGTGTTCAGGATGTGAATTTGATGCCTTGATATTGAGAGGAGCACATATAACCAACAGGAAACACAATTTTCATTGAAATGAAAAATATGGAATTGGCCTTATTTTGTACTCAGCTTAACCTGTGAAGAGCATGATAATGATGACAGATTGAAAATGTTTGCTTTGATATGTGGAAATAAAATTTTTTGAATAATTGCCCTCCTCGCAATATTTTCTATTATTTTGACAAACTCTCACCAGGACTGATTCATGAATAATACTGAATGCTTGACAAAGTCAGGTTGTACTTCAAATGTCAGTTTTTCATTTCCTTGCTTTCTAATCTACAAAGAAACTGTCAAATAAATTCTATGATTGACAATTCTACTGATTCTAATTTACTTGTTTTCTCAACCAAACTGAGGTATCTCTTTTTGTATTTTAGCCGTTGCTGTAAATTTATTTGAAAGGCAGCCTATTATATCATAACAAGATCAGTCATCCCATATCGATGGTTTCGTTTCGTTCTGGGGTTCGGTCCCTTTCGGCGTGCCCCGGAGGGGCGGTGCCATATCGGGAAACCCAAATATTGCATTTTGCATGTCAGCATGTTAGATTTTGCATTTTGTCGTCGGCCTTTGCCGCCGTCCGCCTCCTGCCCACCCAGCGCTCGGTCTGCCCGAGGACATGTGCCAAAGTTGCACCTCAATCAACATCTTCAGCCGGGATTTCCGGAGTAGTTACCGACCCACCACATGTGGGCCCGATTGTGGCGGCGCATTGCGAGAGGGGGATGCACCTGAGGAACCCTCTCGCTGCCACAACCGATCACAACTAGCTTCTGCCTATTTTGCGATTTTTGTCACATCGACCTTTGGAGGCTTAGCTATAGTAACTGCCACAGCTATTGTTCTAGAGAACTGCAGACTGAAAATATTTGGTTTGCGTAAGCTTTCTAATAATTAGCATGTAATGGAAAAGACATGTTAGATATGTTAGAAAAATCTTGAATGCTTGTCAATGAAGCCACTTTTGAATGAAAATTAACTTGATCCTGAATACTTATGTTATGTCAGGTTTTTTTTTGTGAATTTGACATTTAAGACAATTGGCTTTCAAGGGTCAACATGACCTAAGTTCACTGACAGATACCTCTTTGTGATGCACTACGGTATGGAATACAGATATGCAAATAAAAAAATGTTCACACAGATCGATTGCAGTTTTCTATAATGGGTTTGTAAGATTTGATCTAGGGAATTTACATTGTGTATTGTTGAGCTGTGAAATTGGCAGATGCTTAATATTTGTTGAAATGTTGTTGTTGGATGCATTGATGTATGTTAATGGTATAGATTGCTTAATCCAGCTCATGAGATTTATGTGAGATGGACAAAAATATATAGTCAGTGTCCCAAGCATTCCATGAAAGTCCAAAATTTGGGAATTTCGATTTTTTTTTTTCTCCTTCAAGGTGAGCTAAAATACATACTGTAATACCATCTTGAGTCCAACTGACCAAGAGCAATCCAGAAAAAATCTGCAAAGATCCCATATAAAACTTCCTCTTTATAATTTGACATCAGTTGTTACTCTTTGGTGAAAAAATACTCAAGCTGACTTGAGGGGTTGCTTGCTACCCCAACGATATGCTGGAATAGGCTGTAAATGCTGTGTGAAAAAGAATTGTAGTTCGTGATTGATGTGTGTGTTTCTCAGTTGGTCAAAGATGTCAGTTTTCAGGGGCAGAGCTTAGCATGCTATTTTGGATGCATTGATATATGTTAATGATATAGATTGCTTAATCCAGCACTTGTGATTTATATGATGATGGACAAAAGTATGTGATGGGGCGCATTATTAATGCTGTGTGGAAAAAAAACTGTAGCCTGCAACTGGCACATGTGCTTCTCAATCCCTCAGAGGTGTCACATTTCAGATGTATAGTTAAATATATTGTAATAATTTTAAAGTATTATAAACAAAATTATAATGAAGTGAAATTGGATAACTTAAAGTTATTATATTGATATTAATGTCAGGTAGTAAAAGTAACATAAAACAGTTTTTGTTGCATGCTTTAATTTTACAGGCAATGCCTTATATTTGTGATGCTTATTTTATTCATTGATATACAATATCTTTACAAGAAGGTTACCAAAAGCATCGACCGGCATATTTCACAAAATAAGTGATTCATTCATGTGTAGTATTTTCATGAGCTGTTTTTGATGTCAGGCAAATTACTTCCCCCTTGCAAGGTACACGAAATGTAAAAGATGCGCTTATATTGAAAGAAGTTAAAGACAAAAACATTTTGCATCTTTAATTTAAAACAAATCGTGAAAAAAATCACGATAAAAAGAAAGCATTTTCATCAAATTACAGATTTTTCTAATTGTTTCCCTTGAGTCCATTTCAGATAAAAAAAAAGAAAAAAAACCCGAGATTTTTTCTTTCTTTGCAGTGTGTTTTCACCTCCTTCTTCTGCTGAAAATAAAAATAATTTGACCGACAGTAAAAATGGCTCACGGTATGTATTTCTGAGAATTTTTGCTCACTGCAAAATACTGCAAATGTAAATGGCAGTTTCAGACTAATAAACAATGATTTTTCTGATAACCCAGGGATTTCTGTTGTGATTATACAGTGGTCTCCGCCTAAGAACCCGGTCGTCAGGAGACAAAAAAAGCAGGCTCTTAGGCGGACTGAAAACTTATGCAACCCGTCTAATCACAGGTTGTCTTCACTACTATGATAAGTTGATCGTAACCGTTAATTAAAGATTTTTCTATGCAAATAAATACATCCTTCTTCTCTGTGTGTGTTATAATTAGATCTGAAAATGATGAATGAAAAATGATATTGGTATGTTACCCTACGGATGATCGCACAAGTTACTCAAGTGTTTACAGACCGACCAAAGTAGCAAAAGAACTGACCAGTCAGGAGTTTAAATTTACACCTCTTTATCCACAGAGCCAATCACAAGTACTGTCCCACGTGTTATCAAACAAAGAAATGGTTATGGGTTAGTGCACAATGTGGCCTGATTATGCAGTCATACATCAACCATCACCTTCACGCCTTTGTCTACCTGTTCACTCCACCCCCATGCCCATTTTACTGCACATCTAGCACTGTGCATTTTTCTCAAGTGGACAATATGATGTGGAATTACACTATAAGTACTCTCGTGTCTTGGTCCGATACTAGGCTCTTAGGCAGAGTTTTTATTTGGGAGCGGGTTCTTTGAGGGGTAAATTATAGAGAAAAAAATTCTGTTTCATAGCAGAAGCAGGTTCTTGGACGGATTGAACTCTTAGACAACGGGTTCTTAGGTGGAGACCACTGTTGTGCCATTTATGTATTTATAACATTTTGATTATGTACAGAAACATGCATGTGAGATTGTGGTTGAGGAACATGATTCTTTGTTGTTTACATCATCTTCAACATTTTAAAGAATTTAGAAATCATAAGATTTGTTCTTTATGCATCTTGAATCATATAAGTTCACAGTCTGTCAAAAGATAAAAGTAAGATAAAACCTCCTGTGAGGAGGAGAAAGGAAAATATCAATTTATAGAGTATGAAATGTGATGATGTAAACAATGGACAAAGGGTCAATTGTCTGTCACATTCTTATATTTCAATGTTTCACTTGCAAAAGAGGGTTTTGCAATAGACAGATAGACAGTGTGAATAGTGAAATGACTGAGTGAAAGAACTTGGATATTAAACTATTCATGGACAGTAAATCTCCTGTTTAACAACACTGGGGAACAACTAGAACTCCGGAATTATGACAGGATTTCGAATCCCCATGTTTCTTGCTATACACATATATAGGGTGTCTGTAAAGCCTGGATTTAGGGAAATATCACTGGCTACCATCTTTTTTGTGGAGTTAATGCATTGGCTTTATGTGACTCTTGCAAAGGACTTCAGTTTTGCATCATTAATGGTGAAAATCATGTTGAAGACTTTGTATATTGATATTCCAATTAAATAAATGATTTTCCTCTTGCAGAAGACATTGAATTTGGCAGCGTCACAATAAAAAATTTGTGACAAAAAGTAAAATGAGTACTTTCAATAAATGAGGGTCCAACATTATGTTCTTTCAAAACACATACCCTGTTTCCTCTCTCAATCATGACACCAGCCCTAATATCATTGAGACAAAGAAAGAACCAAATGCTTTTCAAAATCATGGTTTATTCATCTTTTTCATGGGTTGCACAGTCCAGAAATATGTAGCAAAATAAGTTTTTTGTCAAAAGTTACAACAAAACAATAAATTGAAATACATAAAGGAAAAAAAAGACATGACGATGAATTGGTGAAGGGACATAACTATGTACAAAAGATCATGGCGGAGAACATAATCCACCATCTGATCTGTTCAAAAACTTGATTTATTTAACACAAATAACGACCTGCTGATGAAATCACTTGATTTATATACAAAGCTAATTAGCTCACTGAGATTTTATTCTCCCACTTGCAACTGAATGAGGGGGCCAAACATTTTTTTCTGATTTTGTATCTAATGAGCCAAGCCTCTAATAATCCTTACTCAGTCTGTGTAAAGTGCAGCTAAAAAAAAACAACAAAAAGTGAGAGTCGACACGAAATCAGGCGCTTATCAAACTGAGATGATCAGAGAAATTATATGCTTTCCAACAGGGAATGAATTTTTGATGCAATTTTGTTTTCTTCACAGAATGCTTCTGAATCAGTTTGAAAATGCATTTCAGAGTTAAATTTGCTGAAATAGATTAAGTAAAAGCCCAAAAAGTGTAAGTTAGTGGCATAGCCTAATAAAGATGAATGAGGATTAACAAACATGATCAGCCATTTTCTCACTAAATTGAGCCGCAGCAACAGGTCATTTCCATTGTCTTTAATTGCTAATATTTCAACTTCTACTTAAGGTAGGAGAAAATTTTTTTCACACAAAGAAAGGGAGATGAATAGTCTTCACAGTGATACCAGTAACTCCATATGCTCAAAATTTGACAAGAGCCTGATTTTATCATGTCACATCTTATTTATTACTGGCTTGAGGAGTCATTTTATTTATTACAGTTATTCTAATGGCCTTTTGCCGATAAAAATTAACCGGTGAAAATGAGTAGTTGCAAAGATAGATGTATATTGCGTAGGAGATATCCATCACATATTTATTGACTGCCAGAGAGCAATGGAGGACAGAGAGGGCTGGAAGAAGTAAGTGACCTCAATTTCAAAGGCATTGGCAGAAGTTAAATGATAGGTGAAGGTGAAGAGTATTACGAGCTGATGTCTACCCATACATTTTAAGACTGACTTATATCCAGTTGAGAGATATCGCTGATTTTAAATTAATTTTTGAAATTTTCAGACATTTTCAAAGCTGTCTTTGTGAAAAAGAACGTTCAAAGTTTCATTTTCCATTGATAATTATTCACCAATTCTTCAGAGTGCTATCTGTATGTGTGCGGCATGGGTGAAACCATAGATCTAGTTACGGTAGTACGATTCTGTGGCTAATTCGTTCCTGTAGATCAAATATTTAAGTGTCCATGAAGCGCTCTTAAAAAAATAAAAATAAAACCTTCCAACTTTTAACATTCCTGCTAAATAAGTGAAAAAATAGAAATGAAACTTTCTGGGTTTTTGTCATTCTCATAATATAAATTTCTCTGAGGGATTGCATGACATTGCCTTGTGTGAATCTACAAGAACACGTCATTGCTGCTTAACAGTGGAGGCATAAGTCAGATTTATGCCCAAATGCTACTGCGTCTCATGCCTTTACACTTTGCAATTTGTAGCTATCAGAAATGCTCTAACAGAACTGTGTTCAACACAAATAGAATTCAGCACAATTATCTCAGAACTCACCAAATTACCTTGTGCTTTAAGCATTTTTTTTCTCTCTTTCTCAAAAATGCTGATTATCTCTAACATGTATATGTAGGCCTATTTTAAAGACTGAGAAGGTCGAAATCGATGCAGTTTAACTTGTGTCGGAGTTTTTGTATTCATCTATAGTTTCACTGCTGGGGATTTTTGTATGGATGAGAGAATAAAAGAAACACCTTGACAGTAAAAGTTTGGATTTAATGAGGGAGCGCCTGGAATAATGTCACATGAAAACAGCATACATGTAATATTTACTGACATCTGACAGATCAAATGTACTATGTGGCCATGTACAACTTTTACAGAAAAAGAACAGAAATATTTTTTACATTAGATTCATAAACTTCATAACATTAATAATTGTTAATTTATTTTTTTAAAAATAATTTTAAAAGAAACCAATGAATACCAAAACAAAACAAAAACATGACAGATTTAATTATTGATGGTGGAGCTTACAATAACTCATCAAACAGATATTGAAAGATAAATCCTTCTAACTTTGGTCCCATCATTTCCTTGATGCCCCTTCTAGTGGCTGGTGAATATGATGCACATAATTAAAAACACAGTTATGGATAATGATTTATGGGTTGCGGGTTTTCTGCCTGGCAGGTGATGCTGTGAACCAGGAAAGACAAAGCAACAAGACAACAACGGCCAGGGAAAACAAAGAGTTAGTGTCCAGCTTGATGTTCTTTCGAGGCACTTCTCCACTTCCTGTAACTGACTGGTAATTTGACAGGGGAATATTCCAGCAAAGAAAACTATACCTAAATAAGATCCACGTTCGTGGCTGATTTAATGCATTGTGATATTTAATCATGATGGACAGAACTGATTACCATTTCTTTTACTTAAAAGCAGTTTTGTTCAACAACTAGCAAATGGGTGAATTCATTTTCATGACAAGAATTTTCAAGGATCTGGCATTCCATTAATTGCCATTTTGGTCAGAAAATGAAGTCAATTTGAGTACTTCTTGTCTTTAAGTCAAAACTGGCTTCTCTCTCTTACCCGACGGAAAAAGGCAGGTAGTGATTTATTATAAATCACACTAAATGTCCAGGTCATGTCTGCTGATTACAAATGAAGGGTTCGACAGTGAAACACGATAAATGCCATTTGGAAAATTTTGAAGGTAGGTGCATTACATGATATTTTTGTCTAAGTTATTTGATCTGATTTAAAAAAACTACTTGAGAGAGAAATGCAATACATGTATGTCCATATCAATAAATCACTGGAATTCTGTATTTTTCACAAAAGATGTTCATTTAGAACAAAAAAAAAATCACGTTCTTCTCAAAACAAGAAAATTGAATTTTTATTTCATTTTTTGCTGTCAGACCCTTCACTTGAACACAATGGAATTGTATGCAAGAAGTTGTCAGTTGTCATCCAGAGCAATGTTGTTGGAAGGAAATCACAACCGCAGAGCAATGATCTGGGATCAGGCAGAAAGGCAGGAGTACTGGGACTTGCAAATGGCATTTCACCAACAATTGTTCATTTATTCTATCATTTATTAAAATGTCATCCAGGCACAGGAATATTCCCTTCATTTTGCAGCATGACCATAGTGAGACTGAAGAAAAACAGACAACCCGGCATGAGCAATGAATGTCCAATGTCACATATACTAAATTTAATTTCACATTTTACAAATCAGAATAAGGTAACAAACATGTATGTCTCGCAGCCAGTCAAAATGAGACGTATGTCGATTTTTCACCATATGAGGTTCTTGGTATCATGTGAAAGCTTATTTCATACCATTTCAGGTGGTGAAAAAAGTTCTGAGCTAGTTTTATTCTAGCCAGAGATATTGCAGTTTAAAGAGACAAGGAGGGACCTCCAGCAATAACCGAAATTCCGAGAAAATCGAGTTTAAATGAACGGTTGAACGCATAAATCTGCATACCTACCTCCCCAAAACCCGATTTTAATGAAGAAATATTTATAAATCCAGGGTAAGACCGATATTGTCTTGTTCAGAAATGAATATAATTTTGATTTCTGCAATAAAAAAAAATTCGAGGTCTGACCTCCCTCATCACATTCAAAGCCTGATTTCTCCGTTCTAGCCCAGTGACTTATGTCTCATTTCGACTGGCCGCGAGACATATGACCAAACTGCTCCTACAAATAAATGGTAGTTTAACAACTGATACCAAGTTGTGAAATTTTTTTCAGGCAACACTACAAAAATGCTTTGATGTTTCTCAATCAAATTGTTACCCACATCATAAAGGGTTCACTGAGCCTATCATTTCTATGAGCAATGTGAGAATTATATGCCTACAAAGTGGCGTATTGATAGCTCTGTCTCATTCTCATGAAGTGATGAATAATCTAGTCATATATAAGCCCTTTCAAGTGAATGTAGCACCAACTTTTCAAATTTGTTTTGATCTCACCCATGCATAATGACAAGTCCCTTCATGACAAAGATGATGAAATTATTAGCGAAAATGTAATTCCAGTCAGTTTGAAACGAATGGCTTGGGGATTTTAGCATGACTTTCACTGATCATAACTATGACAGCTTTAACACAGACGAGTATAAACAGGAGAGAAAAAACAAAAATTCAAGCAGACAGGAGAGGAATGACAAGAACAGAAATGCCAACTCTCAGAGGTATTCTCATTGTACGCAGTTCACAGCAATATGTTGCCTTTCTTGAATTTCCTTAAATCACAGTTTTTTTTCTCTTTCATTTAACATTTACGAATATAGCTGAAAATAGAGACCTGCACTATTAATAAAATCATTTCTAAATGTCACATGGGCTGATGGGAAAAGTTTGATAGGTTTGGACTGAATAAATTATTTATGTCGAAGCTAATATAAATTCTAATGGGCTGACATGCCACTCCATATTCTAGGAAAACATTCATCCAAATTTGACAGCTCTCTTTCTTGGGTATCTGAATTTGTAATTATATATATGTAGTTCTTAAACGGACTATTATGAAAGTTGACATAACTAAAGAAATGGAGCTAATGTCATCAATTCATTAATGAACTAGGACAATAATGGGCATTGATATTATTACAAATGTCAATTATTTTTAATAGAAGTTTTCATCTGGACTAATTAAAATTGCAGTTTGCATTACTTGAGTTAATAATGTTGATGGCCATCAATGTGTTGCAGAAATAGTTCAATGACCTATATGCAAATGAACACATGGATTATAAAGAAAATATAATTAATATTGGGAGCACTGGGAAAAAACTGACAACAACAGTTGCAGTTTCCTCACTCCAGATTTATTAATTTTAATGAACAACCAAAATTTGAAGATCATACACATCAGGCAACCTTGAACTTGACTTTGACAGTAAATTATTTCCAAGAAAAAAAATGACTAGGTTGATTCAGAGAGATGTTGAAGAATGAAAATTATGATGAGTTGTGTGTATGATAAGAATACTGTCCATCTATAACTGCCCATACAAAGTTACTGATGTTAATGGATAGTTTAAATGTTACATAAATGAATTTTTCACAATTCATCACTGTTAAAAATAAATCATTGAACTTTTTTCTTTCCATGGACATTCTTTAGAAATCATTCGCACTAGCAACAATTAATAATTCTAATACATAAATACAAAAATCAAGTCTCTATCCCATATGATCAACCATATAAATATTCTCTTCCCATCATGAAAAACTCATAAGCATTAGTGAGCAAAATAAATATTTATACTGTCTAAACTTTGTAAATTCATTTCTGCACTTATGCAATGTAATGTCATGTCGGATTCTCATATTTCAAGTTTATCATTTTATAACGAAAATCCTAATATTCAATATCACTGTACACAGGTGAAAACTTCACCAATTATATAAAAGAATCACAAATATTAGATCCTCTAGGCCGCAAAAAATATGTTCTGCCCTGTAACTGAAATAAGTTCCAAAGAGATTCAAAATAACAATGACTTATTTACATCAAAAAGAATGCTGGAATAAAATGTATTCCAAAAGCAATATTACGGAAACAAATAAACCCGTTAAGGCATTGAATACATAAAAGTGTAAACATTGTCACATAATACTTCAAGATTTTTACTCAAAACATGAAATATAATGAAACAAAACTTGAATGAAAACAAATCATTAAGTACATAACTGAGTGATAGAAAGTCAGCTTGGAACAACATTTCAGTTTACTCATTATTCACACCTCAAAATCTCTCTCTCACTACTAGACACTCACTCTCATTCAGTTTTCTACATTTGGCTGTCCTCTTTGAAAGAGGTTATGGATAAATGTCAAAGGACAATTGCATATACTGTGTTGACCATTTGAACAGCAGATTAACAAGAATGTACATAACAAAACGTTGTGACCAGAGAGTTCCTACTACTGTTAGAGGTTAAATTTCTACTTCTTACAGCAGTATGTTGAATTTATAAAAATGCTCAATAATATTTTCTAGAAAACAACAAATTTCATCAGTTACTCTTTGAACTTTGATATAAACACTGACTTTGAATTATTATTCTTCTCAAATATGAACAAAACTGGTTAAAAACATTCATCATAACTTCTGGCTCTGAAGTTTGTTGAACAAGCAAAACTATTCATTCAACCAATTTTATTTCTGTTCAGTCAGCAGTTAAAAAAGTTTCTGGCTATGGAGGATGTGATCTTCTCTCATTAAATGGGCAAATATGTAAATTTCAGAGTAAATGTAAAAGAAAGGTACACATTCATTTTATGATAAGGCTTAACCTGCACACTTACCCATAGACTCTACAAAAAGATTGAAGCATCTACTTTATACTTTGTGGAGTATTCAATAGCGTAAAAAATTTATTCTGGTATTATTCTTTTCAAACCAAAAACTCCACATATTTCAGTGCTTTCAGAGCTTCCGTTATCTTGCTTTAGCATTTTTCTAGAAAGCAAACATTTCTCAAAATATTTCCACTAAACAAATTCATGTTGTACTCAAGAAGAATATTCCCATGCTGACACCATTTTGAATGTTCCATAGAAATCTTCCATCTCCTCAAAAAACACAATCTCTTCTATTACTTCCATAATTGTAAACTTAAATTTTAAATTTAGTGGAAACTCACTAAATGGTAATACGCTTCTCAAGCACTGTTTTCCAAGAAGATCGACATCTTTAATAGAGGAAAAATAAGCAACAGGTAATGTTTAATGTCAATAATACAGTCAAGCACAGAAAACTCAAACATAGAAGTCTCGAATTCATGGATATCGCAAATACCCTGTCTCAATTCCTGTATTTTCTTTGAAATTGATAATGTGGATTTCTCGAATGAGTTTATCATCATTTACCTGTTCTCAAGTGGCAGATTGTCTGATTAGGCCCATTTTTTTGTCTGGTCTTGGTCGTCCCAGGGTGTTGGTGATAAGTGAAAGGTATGCGGGAGTGGTAGGAGTGGGCAGTGTATAGTCTAGGTCTAAATTTGGGCCTCACTGAAGATGAATCACCGGGAGGGATGGTGCGGTAATTGAGTGGGGTGGTGGACTAACCAAACACACTGTCTGTATTGCAAGGAACAGCCATAGCCTACATAACGCAATGCATGCACAGAGACTTGGCAAGGTGGTAATGCAATATCAGAAAGACCATGGATGATGTCATGTTGATGAACTGAGGGGCACTAAATCCTAGAATATTGCTAGGATCAGACCACATGGTGTGGTCCCTTAGGACTTCTTCTAGTCCTTTGTAAAAAAAAAGGCCAACATGGAAATCTCAAAATACCGAAAACTCCAACACATTTTTCGATCCCTGAGAAATCTGAGTTTTCCGTGCTTCAACCGTACAAGTGACATAGATGTTTGAGACCAAGGGTGACAAAAGTGTCTAAAGTTCATATTCTTCTGGTGTCAACTTTCAAAAACTTTGCCAAGGGTTAACAACCACCTCTCATTCATGCAAAAACTGTTACTCCATGAAACCCCAGTAAGACACATCTTAGAAGAAATTATTCACATAAGTGAAGTAAACAATTCTATGCTAAGCAGCAAATTCGAATGAAATACTTTTTCACACTATATCCAACAATAGCAAGTTAACGGTAATTCTAACTCACCTTTTGACCTTTTTCTCCCTATATTCAAGAATGAAGAGAGTAAGACTGTTGTGCATCTCACAAATTCTGCAAATTAGTTCTTGTGAAATTTTTCTCATGACTTCTTCAATGCTGATCCAAAGTAATCTTAAATTATATAAATTTCAGAAAGTAAAGGTAAGCAAAATATTTTCCCATTTTGTCATTTTCTCTTTGTTCTGACTTTATGATTCCAAAATCCAGTAGTCAAGAGGTCAATAAAGAGTGTCTGCTGAGACAGGAATGACCAGCAAGTGATCTTCTTCACAATAAGACAAGATGCTGGCCAAAACTACTACACCAATGCCAGATAGCTGGGAACTAAAACATGGCAGGAATCCCAGCTCTGCAGGAAATCATGTAAATAATAAAATATGTCTCAGGATTCCCTACTGTTCACTGCCAGATCCATATGACATATATACAAAATTAACATGGCAACTGGTGTACACTGAGAAAATTTAACAAACTGTTTCCAGGTTTTTACATAATTTGTTCAATCAAGGCTCATTGTCAATCATGGTGATTGAATGCAATATCAGTTTCAAATGCACTCCAACATTTTCCATCAATCATTCCAGATAAAATATTACAATAAGAAAATAGTAATGGAATACATCAGACCTTTCTAGCTCTCATCCTTAGGATCAATAATATCTTTCACACCATCAAATCAAACGATGGTCAACGGAATACTTCAAGATTATACTTTTTGATTTTGAAGCTTTTCAGACTTCCGTCCCCTCTCGGAGTAATCTTTCTCTTGCGCTGATCTCTGACAGACTAGGTGAACTATCGACATGCAGATCGGGGACATGGAATGAGAACAGTTTGTGCTGATGGTCCTGGTCATCCTCGTCTCCGAGTGTTTCTGGTGTGAAATCATCTTCCGTGATCTCAGGCCTGGACTCGGCCTCATAGCCAGAGTCACCATTGCCCTCGGCCCCGCTGGTCATGTGACTAGAACCTGGAGGAGAATTGGAGCCCTCTAGTGTGTCAGCCTTCTGAAAATGGACAAAATTCAGGGATAACTGAACAGTGTCTCTCTTCCAAGACAGTGGACATAACTACGCAGATATCAAATCATTGAATAATAGACCTCTAAAACATCTCACCATCAACACTTAACACAGGATAACTAGTTGACAGTCTGATTAGAAAAAAATTAAAAAGTAACATTTTTCTGTCAAAAATGACTGAGGAGCACCAGAGGGTTAAAATGGCTATTACATGATCATGATTAATTAGTTAATTTTTCTTTCATCTTTGACCTATAGACCTTATGTAGCCCCGCCCCTTTTCAGCCCTGCGCTCGTTGTCTTTTGACTTCCGGTCTGTATTTTGACAGCGATCTTGCATAGGTATGAATGAACTGCTCGTAAAAAATTACCCGGTCGACATTTTTTAAGACATCTGCTTTACAATGCTTATGATAAACATTACAATGCTCATGATAACTTTTGTTAACTCTACAATAAGT
>JBCEWB010425033.1:0-11312 GCA_039654565.1 Peronia peronii | reverse complement strand
AGATTGAAAGAAACAGTAACAATCTGGAAAACTGATAAGCTAAAAATTAAATAAATTAATGTAGCTCATCAAATGTTCAGATCTGGTGGGTTTTACATCAAGGTAAACAAAAAAAAAACAAAAAAAAACATCTCTCTTTCTCCTTACCTCATCACAAAACCAGTCAGGATGGCTGCCTGAGTTGTCATGAGAAATTCTAATTTTGTAGATCTCACCAATGTTTGTCCCAACATTTATCTGCTCAATGGAAAAAAGTTGTCAGTTGTGACGACATCAAACCAATTCAACATAAAAATCGCCTGGTTAAGAGGTTAATTCTTTTCCACAATAGTTTAATAGGAACGAAAAGTAGCTTTGGAAGTGCTGGTAATCTTAATTATAAATCCATCTCAGTTGTGAACTGAAGAGTGAAAGATTGAAATGTCGCAGCAACCATGTAAGAACTAAAGCTAGAGACTTGAATAAGTTATTCTTCAGCATACTACTTATTGCAATTAATAATAAACTTAGTATCTGTTTCACATGAATATGAAAAGATTTGTGCTCAATTTCACACCAAGCACCACAAATACAGATCAAATGCTATGTTGGCTTGAATTCTTCTCCATCTCAACAAAATATCCCACATGTCTGGAAATGATCACTTTAGCCCAGTCTATAAACTGACACTTGAATGAACACAGTACAGGTGCCTTCAAAAACTGCTTCACTCCACAATCAGATATACCAGTATAAAGATGTAACTCCTGTGATTGATAGGTACAGCTGAACCTTTAGAACAGGAAATTTGAAAAGAGATCCCCTCATACAAAAACAAAAGAAAGAGCACAAGACTTCTGCGAGCAACCCAGAACAAAAGATATAAGTGAAACAAAAAAAAAAAGAAAAAAAATGCAGGGTATAGATTTCTGCAAGATTAAAGGTGCCAAAAAATACCCTAACGACAGCCAAAAAGATGAAAATAACAAAAATCAAATTAATCATAATGCGAGAATCTATATCAAATGAAATATTCTTGTTTTCTTATATTGCCCGAGGAAATATCTGACATTTCCATGTTATGGCATTTTCACATTTAAAAGGCACCTGAGAAGGCTACGAGTCTCTTCCTCAGATTACATGAACTTACATCAAATTCATCCACTTTGCCAGGTTGGAACATAATGTTATCTGGATAGCCCAGGGGGATGGGCCCTGAGTTTCCCTTGTGACCGTAGACAGTGATGGTCACTTGTGCTGTTGTTCCCGATGTGGACAGTTCATTGGTTGTACACCACACCTTCCAGACTCCTCCTGGGAGAGGCAAAGAAAGAACACAGATGTCGAACTGTTTGCATGAAAAGGTTGGGAAATAATTTTGGGTTGCCATATTTTATCAAGTCAGTCCGGCACTGTCCAGCTATGCAATAACAAAAATCTAAGACACTAGTACTAAGCTGAGAGAGCTTTGCAAGTTTCCGTTGAAGTGAAGGTTGGCCTTGATTTCTTTGACTTGAATAATAATAATAACAATAATAAAGGCATATGTTCTGTGTACTGCTGCCACTGTCAATTTTTCGCATGACAATCTGCCATCTCGGTCTAGTTCTTACTCAAGAAAAGATATTATTTTGACTCAGGCTCATGGATGAATTTTGTGATGCACTACACTTCTCTTGTTCTGCATCTGAATTTTATTTTCGAGTGAAAATATTTGCCAGCAAAAAACATACTTAGTTCTTTTATTATGTCATTCACATTTTTGCTGAACATTTAGGTAAAAGATTAGACTATAAATTGTACAAATTTACTCAAAAACTAGAACTAGGAATTCTGTGTTGTTGTAAACGTAAGAAAACTAAAATGTTGAGTAATAGTCATGTAGAAAATTCTTTGGTGTTACGATATTTCACTTTCCATATTGTCAAGCAATTTCTACAGCCTTAGACATTGGGTATAAATGTGTCAAAAATGAACAAGGTATGATTGCAAAACAATAAAGATATTAAATGTGCGGTCTTACTTGTCTTGGTCATTCTGTCTCTCCTCTTCCTCAGTCGGGATGCAACCCGGTCGTGGCTGGTATCTAATCTGCTCTGAATGTCCATACGGCTGCGCATACGAGACTCTCTCCCGACTGGTTCATACACAAATCCAACCATTGACCTGAATGGTTCCTTGCCGGCAGCGACAAGAACATCTGGCCCATTGAGCATGGCTGTCAGATTGGATATCTGAAAGGAGAAAAATATGTCTCACAACTCAACAGCTGGCTTAATCATAATTTAGGCTCCAAGCTTTCATTCCAGGAAATCTCTTGATCTAATCTCTTAGTTTTCTATGATATATTATTCAGACCAAGATGCCATATCGAAAGTAAAACTCTCATTCATTGCAATAGGAATATTGACAATATTTCCTAGATATTGTTAAATGTCAGAGATTCTAATGCAGCAGATAGGTTTCAAACTTGCTACAGATGAAAATAGTTACTTGTTTTCTAAATGAATAAAGAAGGTTTCAAACTTACTACAACTGAAAATAGTTACTTGCATATTAAATGAGTAAAGAAATTAGAGCAGTAAGTGTGCATTCTTTTCTGTTTCTCTCACTAATTTGCTCAAGCAAAGTGTTTCATGCTTAGTGTTGGTGGGTGGTACAATTTATGACATACCCTTTTTCCTTCCATTGTGAACAGTTTTCTCACTGCCAAACTGAACATTCCACTTATGTCGGACAAAATCTGCTCAAATGTTTGGGCAGTGCGACGATTGATCAGCACTACATGGCGTGTTGTGGGCTCCCCATTTTTCAGGACTGTGATTTTCTTTGGCTGAATTTTGCTGTAAGCATATGCCATTTTTTGATCCCTTGACATATAGCGTCTTCCAACAAATCGAGCCCTGTCCGCAAACTCATATTCCTGAAAAGAAGATTATAAATATAATAAAAATCATAGTGATAAAATATCTATCATCATCACTCTCACACTTCTGAAAGATAATACTTTCAACTTGTTCTTTTTCCAACTCATAGTTCTTATTTGTAACATTTCTGAGACATTCCATAATGAAACTGAAAGCTTTTGCTCAACTACGACACTTTCACATAAAACGACAGCATTATTTTTGCAGTGATAGACTGCTGCTAAAATTAAATATTGTATATAGGATGAACTTTGAGAGATGATAGTGATAAATAAATGGAAAAATCTCTCTGAAGCAAGAAACTGAGCAAACAACTGAACAATGAGAATACCTGAAGCAAATGTGCAAGCTCTTTTGTTCCACTGGAAGGCTTGTCATAATACCACCTGGGTGGTGGCAAAACTTTATTAGGGTCAACTCCTTTTGCTTGGTGTCTCATTTGAGAACAAACATAGCTTTCCCCATTCTCCAACTTATCCAGGGAGGTGATCATATCCCTCCCTCTAGGAGTAAATATACTCCGAACTCCAAATGGTAACTTTACTTTCGTTGACAACTCTGAAACAGAAAATTTAAAAAACATAGTCAATCAGTGTCGTAATGTTGAAAAAGAAATGGAAAATCTAGCTCTGAAAGAAAGAGAAATAAGGTGAACTTCTGTGACGAAAAATAAAACAGTAATTTTGCTTCTAAACCTCCAGTGCACACTTTCTTTACAATAAGATAGACTTCCTGAACTTATACAACTGATGCAAAATAAAATGTAAATATAGCAACAGACATGTTTCAGCAGCCATCACTTGATAAATTTTCATTGCTTTTTTCACATAATTCAAGATGAAAGGAAAAAAAAAAACATGCACATCTACACACACTCAAAACGTATACCGCTGAATAAGTAAACTGTGAACACAGAAACAGGTCATAAATATTGATGCATGCATGTGAGAGGCTTAATGTTTCTACTTCTCACCTATTCCCCTTTCTGACATAAAGAAAACATATACAGTTGTGATAAAAGAGAACATACCATTGATGAGAGCCTCTAATCTCTGATATCTCTTAGGATGGACACAGACTTTCACGGCTTTAAACTTAGTATCTCCATCACGATAGAAGAAACAGTTTTTCACTTTGTAAGGCTCTTGCACCACCCTCCTATACGGCTCCACGGGTGCATCACGATCTCCTATGTGTTTCTGCTTCTCAGGACTGTGTGATGCCATGATGAGGAGGACTGCTTTGGACTGGTGATCAAAATATCTTTCACAAATGTTTTCCGGGTCCTATTCTTTCTGTTGCAGTCTCCTATCCTATTCCTTGACAATGCATCTGATGAAACAAGTTTACATGAAATTCGTTAATTATTTGTATCATGGCTGGTTTGGTGGTATAAATTTCTCTCCGTCGCTTAATTTTGTCACATCTGCAATTTTTCTCGTGGATAACAGACAAATCTATATCTATGTTTACGGTGATAAATAAATTCGATACAGACGTCTAGTTCTACATTTCATTTCACCAAAATGTTGCTTTTGATTCTCGATCCAGATTTCAATTTCTGTACTAAAATATGTGGCCGCCATGACAAGTTTGCTTTGATTTCCCGATCAAAACATCCATGCCATCGGTCCTATTAATTTTCATGAAACTGACACATCTCTACAACTATTTTATTGCTTATAGGTACCGTGAATCTAAAAATGCCTGTAAATATCTGGCACCAACGCTAAATACTGCCAGAAGATAAGAAAATAAAAGAATAGTAACCATTTTTGAGACATAAAATTTTCCAAAGCCAATAGAAGTTGTTTCTCCATTGTACGGCTCGGATGGTTACCAATCACGTGATATAAACTTCCGTTTCAGGGGTTGGTGATTCGACAATCATCGGGACAATTTTTTAAATTTTTTTTTTAAACTTTTGCCTAAATTGTGATTAATTGCAAAAATAAAGAGCAAAGACCATACTTAGGAAATGTATAACATTTTTTAAATCACCAACACAAATAAGAATTCTTTATATAAGTTTACTTAATTTAGACTCCATGTGATGGATACCTGGCATTACAAAATGGCGGAACTCTTGTGATTGATGTTTAAGGAAGGAACCCATACGGAACTGAGCAGATCTTAAAACTCCTACAGGTTTGTTGACTGTAGTTACGTATTGTGTTCTTTAAGTCCGTGGATTGACACGCACAAATTCCAGGTGAGGAGAGCACTTTTTGAAGAAATCCGTGGATTTACGTAGCTATTAGACTAGTGCTAAGTTAAGATAATAAAGGCTTTAGCAAGCCTATTTTTGATGCCCTTGTCTTGTCTTAGATCCATTGTCTTTTGTGAGGTTAGACAAATTCTTAACCACTTCACTGTTAATCGTGGTACTATAGTACAAGGTGCGTCCAAAAATGGCCATTCATGTATGGGAAAAACTATACGGTACGTCCAGGGTCAGCCCAGCACTAGCCACAACCATTTCTTCTTCCTTGAGTTTTTTTTTTTTCCGACCACTGACCGACCATGTGTTTGCACTAATACGCAGAACGTTTTGATGGATGCCAAAGGCTGATTGGCAGACAAGGCAGTGATAAGACCCCAAATGAAATGTATATCTACAATGTTGTTCTTCAAATCAGAAAAGGTGGATAAAAGTCTACATTTCTGTAGGAAAGTAAGTGGAGGACTTGTGCCAGTTGGCTTGCTGCATAGTTTGGGGGGGGGGGGGGGGTGTAAGGGGAGAAGCTGACTGCCACTGAGGGTTAACAGTGAGCATAGTGGGGAAACTGAATATATCACTGATACTGAGCACGGGACTGCAAAATTCGTATAGTGTAATGAAGCAGGGTTAAAATGTTGTGAGAGTAATATTCAAAGAGTGAACAACAGTACACCAAATGACCCATTTTTTGCATATCTTATGACATATGTACAAGAATTGTCTCTGACCATTGCGACGAGTTTGCAATGGCTCTTAATTCCATTTCTTGTGAGATACTTCTGACTCACTGTCTTGGGTTAAATTTATAGCCTGTGAAATTCAGTCTAGTCAGATTATCATCAATTGGCTAGTTTCTCTATAGTCATGAGAAATATCACATCATAACACAATAGTGAAGAAAAGTTCCACATCCAAGGAGGAGTATACCTGTAAGGTGAGATCGAAGAACAAAAACCAAATGATCCTCGCTTCCCCCCAGATGAGGTGCATTTTACTTAGATCTCTGTAGTCAAAAGAAACAATGATGATTATGAGAATGTCAAATATACCAAATATACCCACATCCCTAACAAGAGAACCCACTTGAAAACTTTTGATTTGACCAGCACTCAAGTTAGCTGCAAGAGTAATTTTAAGGTAATCCACAATGAATGATGAAAGTGAAAGGAAGCCCGCATAGCCTGTAATTTTTTTTTTGTGCTCTCAGGCTTTGCTGCCATTGCAGACCACCTGTGTTGTGCACTGTGATCACATGTTGGCAAACACAGCTCCATTATTATCTGGAAAAGACATTTGAAGAATAGAGAGAAACACATTGTCACGATTAAAGGGCTAGAGTAGAACCTAAACATAGGTATCACAAGCTACTTTCGCTTTGGGTCGATGGAAAAATTTCACAAAAGTTGTCAGAAAACTTGTTTTTCCTTTCTCATGACTTTTCTCACAGATGTTTGTTCTGCTTGAAATAAAGACATGATTTTTGAAATTCAATATCTTTTTTGTTTGATTATTTGTGTCATTTAAATTGGAGTATTTTGGTGATGATTTTGTGTTAGAACCCATAAAGACAATTCTTACGTTCCCGCAGTCGAATGGAGGCGAGACCTTGCCAACGCTCTTCTCTGTGAACTTGAATAATGAGGCCGTGAAAAATTGCACCAGATTAACAATGACACTGACATCATTTTAGAGGGATTCGTGTTTATTCTGATATTTTACTGCCCTTGTATCACCTCACAAATTTGGCCTTTATGCGCGAGTTTTGCAAAAATGTTTCTAAGTCAGTAAAACTTTGAAATTCATAACTTTGTTATTTGTTGATGGATTTTGATCATGTTTTTTTTTTTTTTTTAATTTTCTTAAACTCTGTGAGTTGCATAGTAATAGTTTTATTTATGTTTTTTATTTTTGAATTTTTCACTTGTGGTACTGTTTAATAAACTATTGTAAACTGTGTCGTTGTCGGGCCTGGATGGAGTCACAAATGAAATGGAAATGTCCGAGAAGCAGTAAGCTTAGAAAGGGTTGTCCCAACAGGCACTGTGGCAAATGAATCGAGGCTAGCAGTGCACTTTGCTGATCTCATGGCAGGTCAAGAGTTGGAAAAAATGTGAAGAAAGTTCCAACCCAAGCTTTTATTGTGGCCAGTTTCCTGATCCAAAAGTATGACTCTGAAAATTAGAAACCGTGATTGGGGAAATGTTGCATGTTCTCAGCAGAAATCAGTGGTCTTTGAGTAGACCAGCCACTGATTCTGGTAGGTGATCATAGACAGATGCAATCCTCTAAAATACTAGAAAGCTTGAAATATTTTGTATAGGAAAACCGTGAGATATGTGAAATAATGCTGGTTTGAGTTTAGAAAGATCTCAGCAGCCAGTACTATGAATCATTATGTGATGGTTTTAGAACATAAGTAAAGCTGTAGAGAGAAAATACATTTTTTAATATTAAAAGTTGGTTATGGTTTTATTTATATAAAGAAGTTAAGAATTTTAAAGAACTTCTGTATTCATCCCCAGACAGCTTAAATTACAAGATGTTCTGCAAGAATAGTTTTATTTCCAGAGATAAGATTTTTTTCCCTTTTTGGTTTGTATTTTCTTTAAATTCACAAAAGCCAGACTCGAACAGTGAGTCAGTTTTCCATATTTTGTGTCATAGATTTTATACCCCAGCTTAATTCTTTTGCAAGCGGGGTGCCTTTGCTTATTAAATTTCAGTCATAAAGTGAGTGCAAGAGGAAGAAGAATGGCCCACCAAAGTGCTTGCCACTATGGCACTAATGCAAAACTCAGACTGCTTAAACTAAGTTAAATCAGCAGTGCAAGCGAAAAGAGACATTCTGTTCCTAGTTTGCAGATTTTAGAATTTTCTTTTTTTCATGATGATTGGCCTTTTTGTTTCACTTGTGATATTTATTACACTGACATAATTATAAATCACTGTAGTTTGATTAAAACTCCATATTAATTTTAGAACTACAACTACACAAAAAAAACAAAAAAAGCATTTATTTCTGAACAACAAAATGTTGCTATTATGGGCAGATTATAAATACAACAGGATGTTGTAAGGTGAATATATAATTCTAGATTTATATGTGATAGGCCGTAAATGTTACAGCTGATTTAATTGGCCGTATTGTGATTCGTTATTAGGTCAATGGGTCAAGGTCAATATCTGTCAAGAATTCGGAGAAAAAAATTATCATGTTATAGTTTAGTCATTCTACTTTCAGAAAATGTATAGTGTTATGGCCTTTACTTTATTTTGGTATGCCTGTTTCTAAGCATTTTCCAACACATAGTAAAATCTTTAATTTCCCCTGATACCACAGATTGTTTATTAGCGACACTTGGAGGGTTAAATGCCAATTTCTAGCCAGTGCTGAGGGGTCACCCTTCCCTCTTCAATTTGCAATATTTCTGACTATGTATAGGGTGGTCAAGCCAGCTCAGAACCATTTTCTCCCCATGAAAGTTTATGAATTGAGGTTTTATATCATAGTAAGTTCTAACTCATGTGGTGGAAAATCGATGTAAGATTCATTGATTGGCAGTGAGACAGATATGTTTTTTTTTTTTAATTTGGTCTCATCATAAAGTTACTTGGAATCAGTGGCTTGGCTTATTGAAGTGCTTATAGAAGAACTGCTATGTAAAGTAAAGTAAGTAATATGCTTATAAATTTATGCTAGAAGACTCTTGTTTTTTACATAAAGTAGAACCCTTTGTTCTGGCAATTTATACCTGTTGATTATACAATCAATTTGATATTGAAATAGCTGGACTTCAAGAGTTGTCATGCTATTTGATGTAGAAAAAAACATAACCAGCCAGTGGTTATCTTACATTGTTTTGTCAGTTAGAAAGTGTGATGTAGTAGTTTTTATGTCGTGGCATAGTAGTTTGCGTCCCACTTATACAAACATTATGAATGAAAGACAAAAATGGTGAAACAGGAGAAGTGAAAGGTCTTTGGTTTTCTCATGACACTATTTGCTAAACCTCTTGATGTAGAGCACAAAGTGCCTGGCTGATTTGTGCTATCAAGACAAGTGATAAGCTCAGCAAGTGATCTGCTGTCTGGGAAAAGAGCCAAGTGTAAGCCTGGCTGTGTGTTCTCTAAATGATAGGAGAGCCTCCACCCAAAGTGCATTATCTTATAGATAGAAGTGCTAATAAGAAAAGAGCTGTCAGAAACGTGATACTGATAAGACTAGAACTGCTGTGTTTCTAGCTGCCTGTCTAGGCATATGTGTATGGTTGGTTGGTTGTATGGTGGGGCAGATTTTAATATTCTATCATTGGACTTGTTTAGAGCATTACCATATAGTGAACTTCTCAGAGAAAGAAAAGGAAAGTTAGGTCTCAATGCACAAAACCATGGCTTTGTCAAAAGGTCAAACATCATTAACTCACACATACATTAAAATTTATAACATTGCAATCTCTTGTAAATGTGAATATATTTGAGATAATTTGTAATCTTGACTCTTAAGATGACAAAACATGCTTTGCACATTTCAAGACAACATCTGCTCAGAGTAATTCCCGTGATCATATCGCACTTTTTGTTTAGTGGAGGCTACTTCTTTATATCATCACATTAAACTCATCAGTTCACATTTAACCCTTCAACTGTCTGTGGAAATTAAGGCTTTTGATACCCAGGGTTTTTTCTTAATGACATTCATTCATGCCTTCAGAGATGAGAGTTAAGACCAAAAAGTAGTTTAATGCAAGAGCATGTACATTTTTACTTTATTGAATGTTACTTTAAGAGGAATTCAGATCTAAAGTGTGACTGGTAAGCCTCTTACTGTATCAGCCTGTAGACTGTTCTAAAGTTAAAGCAATGAATATTTATGTCATTGCTCTGCTCCATGAAATTGGATGAGGACATGATGTGTAGTGGGAAAAAAAAAATTCTAATGTCTAATGACTGACCAGATGTTGCATGCAGTGGAGAATGTAAAATAGCTTGACAAGAAAAATTTGCTGCAGCTATTCTGATTCATACAGCTCAACAAGCTGGATGGATATTGTACTGGCTGAAATGAACTTAGAACTGGCTAAAGCTTATGGTCTGAAATTGCAGATACGGCCCAGTGATGTTGCTGGAAAGATAAAGTGACATTTGATTTGAAGTGCATAGTTTTGTCAGTGATTGTGGATATGGTGCTTGGATTTGATTAAGTCTTAAGTCTTTCAGTCTATGAAGATTCCAGCCATAATCAGTACTTAGTGAGAACAGCACACTAGCTTTTCTTCACCAGGAAATGTCATTGTATTCTTGTTACATTCTGTCTTGGTTGTTGCTGGAATATTGACTCATTTACATTCCCTGAATTTCAGTATCTTTTTTTTTTCCCCCATTTCAGAAAAAAAAGTTGTGGAGAAGAACTACGATACACAGATTCCTGTCAATCTCACCAGATCAACCTTTAAATCTTACAGCGCCGGATCCATGGGACACAGGGTATGTAAAAAATCTGTTTTGTTTCAGCATGTGTTTTCTGCTTAGAAAATGACACACTTGGGTAAATTTTTTAAAATGCTCTGCAGAACTACAAGACATCACATCAAATTAAGCTGTGTGTTATCTCTGATTTTTAGGTTTTTGCAACTGTGATATTAGAATAAAATTGTATGCATTGAGAATATATCATAAGCACACTGCCAGTGTCAGCTGTTTTGGAAACACATATAGTTAGATATTTTGTCATTGAATCAGATATAAATTTTTAAAAACATAAAAGAACAGGCTAGCTCCAAGCTTTTTGCATACTCACACAGTTCTGATTTCAGATCAAATTGAGACTGACAGTGCTGCAGGTTCATATGTTTATATGTGTGTCATGTCATTGATAAATGATGTCAGTAGCTATATAATTATTATTGTGTGTCACTTTCTCCATCAGTTAAGTTACATGAAGGCATATAGTTCTCATTTGTGAAGTATTTAAGTGTGGCTGGTTCTGATGTTATGTTTGGCTAAGCGTTTCAGATGTAATCTGTCCATCAACTGTTTTATAATGAATCAAAAGTATATCTGATGTGCTAATACATAGCTGTTTCTGTTACTTCTGTGTCATTATTAAGAGGGTGCTCGGGTGAGGTTTTCACCAATAAAGGGTTAAATTATCGATTTTGGGATTTCAATGAATTTGCATAGTTGAT